>MU224083.1:2689051-2705290 GCA_018584345.1 Thuja plicata
AGAATATATCACCTCATTGTGATATCAAGAGATATGGTCTGACCAAGAATATCAAGTCTCATGATATTCACCATAACTCAAAAAATATTTTAGATATCACCTCAATATGATATCAAAGATATGGTCTTACCAATAATATGAAGTCTCATGATATTCACCATAACTCAAAAGTATTTATAAATATCATCTCATGATATTGGGAGTATTTGTCACAAAATATCATGTCACATGATATTCTCCAAATACTCAGAGTAATGGCCTACCAACATCAAGTTAGATGATGTCCACCAAGTACTCAAAAGTTTACAAAGATATCATCTCATGATATCAGGAGCATTGGCTTGCAGAATATCAAGTCGCATGATATTCACCAAGTGCTCAGAGTAATGGCCTACCAACATCAAGTCACATGATGTCCACCAAGTACTCAAAAGTTTACAAACATATCATCTCATGATATCAAGAGCATTGGCTTGCAGAATATCAAGTCACATGATATTCACCAAGTGCTCAGACTAATGGCCTACCGACATCAAGTCACATGATGTCCACCAAGTACTCAATGTAATGGCCTACCAACATCAAGTCACATTATTTCCACCAAGTACTCAAAAGATGTCCTTAGGTAATGTGCACTTACCATAGGAACATTCATATCATCTATCATGATCTATTTCAGCCATCATAAGATGTCTATCATGATACAAGATCAAGTTATTGTAAGATCTTCACCTTTCAATAACTTTAACAAATACAAGTGATAATCATTTGGAAGTCATCGTTTCCTCATGATTTACACAGGGGGCGGGCCCATTAAAAAATATGGAGTCACACACATGACATTCATCATGCCTCAATGCAGAGGGTAACAAGGGATTTCACCTCAAACTTCTCTCATAGAGAAGAACTCGTTGAGCCAATATCAATATGTTGATCATCCAATATTTCTTAAGAAGAATTGTTACACTCCCTCTGAGTCTAATATCAATCTTTTAGCTCCTCGTCCAAAGTTACCTCTGAAGAGTCAGACTCCCTCTGAATCTAATCTTCTTTTTCCTGCAAGAGCATCTCCAGAAAAGATCAAGAAAAATAGCTCTTATAGTACGTATAGAAATACAGATGAGAGAGAGTCTATAATGAGTAGATACATGTAATATTCAAAGATAATAAATACTTATTTGTGCATCAAAATCCTTGAAACAATTTGGTTCAATGAAGGTCCATATACATCAAATCATAAAACACCTTATCATATTATTTGAGAGACATCTCCCCTTTAAATCATCTCCCCACACTAAGCATGGAAATGTAACTTTGGTTATTATTCTCCCGCCCCCCCCAACAATGTACAATTCTCATTCTTATATCTTTGAACAATTATCATGTCTTCTTATGAAATGACATGATTTATCCAAGAGAGGTGACACTATATAATTGATTCTTTCTTTATAGAAAGAGACACCCTTCCTTGAATGCATGCTTCTTTTTTATTGCTTGACCATGATCATAACAAATTAATATATCTCTTTAATGAAAGTAACTTTCAGGAATTTCACATAGACCCGTACATATTCCATCATAACTTTTGAATCCAAGACTTTCTCTCTAATTGCTTTGGTGAGATTCTTTGAAATTAGGTTTTCACCAATATATACTAAATTTAGAAAAATTGAACGGTGAATTTTTGAAATATGGTTCTTTTACCGAGACTGTATTTTATAAGATAGCCACACATTCACCATCAACAAACTACTCTCTTACATTTGCAAGCTGGCTCTAATACCATGTTAAATTTTAGGATAGCTGCAAATGTAACAACACTCTATGTTGTATGTATTTTCCAAATGAAACAATCTCTCTTTCATTTATATTGGGAATGAGAATAGGAGAGACATGTCCCTTCATGGGACATGTCTATTCATTATTATTTATAAGAAAGGACATACCTCTTCCCACTAATTATAATTTAATCAATCTTATAATGTTTTATCAATCAATTATTAATTAATAACAATAATTGAATAATTGAATATTAAATATTAAATTTTATAACATTAATAATAATATAACATATATATTATATTATTATTAATCAACATATATTATATGTATTCTAATGATCATACGAATGAAGCTACAAACATTAACATAGTGAATAGTATATCATCAAAAAATATCTCTGCTAATAGTATCTTGTTCTGAGGTCCTTCTTTGATGTACAAGCTACAATTGTCATTAGTTCTCTGAAATCCAATACTTACTAGGAAACCATGCAATCTTTTATACCAGGCTCTAGGAGCTTGCTTCAGTCCATATGAGGCTTTGTGCAATTTGCAAACCATATTCCTTTTGTTAGGATCAACAAAACCTTTAGGTTGCTCAATATAGACTTCCAATCCATTTGGTATACCTTGAATCCTTTATGTGTTGCATATGCCAGAAGATTTATGACTCCTTCAAGTCTTGCAATAGGAGAAAAATTTTCTCCATAATAAATACCCTCTTCCTGAGCATATCCTTTACACACTAATCTTGCCTTATTTCTAGAAACTTCACCTTTTTCATTCATCTTGTTTCTAAAAACCCACTTAGTACCAATCACATTCTTGTCTTTTGGTCTAGGTACAAGAGTCTAGGTTTTGTTCTTTTCTATCTACTCAATCTCTTCATTAATGGATTCTATCCAACTTTCATCATTCAATGCATCTTTAATAGATCTAGGTTCAATTTCACTAAGAAAACATGTACCTTTAAGTTTGTTCCTTGTCATTATACCTTCTATCTGATCTCTAATTATTTGTTCAAGTGCATGATGCCTTCTAACATATTTGGCAAGTAAAGGATCCTTCATCTTTGATTCTAGGCTTGCTCCACTTGGTTCACCATGCTCAAACATTCTGTTCTTCTCTTCCGACTGAGACTCGGGTTCCAATTTCTGAGACTTGGGTGCCTCTATCTGAGACTCAGGTGCCTCTATCTGCTACTCGGTTCCCTCTGTCTGTGACTCGGTTTCTTTTGTTTGACACTCAGTTTCAACAGTTAGCATCTTGAGTTGCACATGTTACAACAAGGTTTGTGCTTATGAATTTAGTGGTTGACATGGTTGTTGTCTAATCACCATTGCATGTATCTTAGGTATAGTATCAGGTTCATAAAACACAAAGTTTCTATAGTATTTAGGCTCTTTATTGCTCTGTTCTTCACTTTTCTCTACAAACTCATAAATCTTTATATGTACACTTTCTATGACTTTATGAGTAGAAATATTCCAATATTTATATGATTTGCTTTTATAGGAGTAGCCTTGGAATATACCTTCATCACCTTTTGCATCAAATTTTCCATTTCTTCCTTCCTTCAAGATGTAACATTTACTTCCAAATACTTTGAAATAATGAACATTGGGTTTATAGCCATACCATAATTCAAAAGGTGTCTGCTCAGTACCTTTGTTTAGTTAAACTCTATTGAAGGTGTGAATTGTAGTGCTAATAACTTCCTTCCAGTATTTGGTTGCAACATTCTTTTCAATCATTAAGGTTCTTGCACAATCCATAATAGATTTGTTTCTTCTTTCTGCTATACCATTTTTTGTGGTGTATCTGGGGTAGATACTTGTCTCTTGATTCCTCTTTCATTGTAGAATTCATTGAATTCATTAGAAATGAATTCACCTCCTCTATCAAATCTTAAGCATTTAAGTTTCTTTCATGTTTCCTTCTCAACTCTAGCAAGGTACCACTTAAACTTTTGAAAAGCTTCTGATTTTTCTTTGAGAAACATAATGGTCATCATTCTAGAATGGTAATCAATAAATAGAATGAAATAATTCTCTCTTGTATAACTTGTTGTTTCAATTGATCCACATAGATCAGTATGCACTAACTCCAAGACTTCTTCAGTATTGTAATTCTTTCTTTTGAAACTAGTTTTGCCCATCTTCCCAATTTGACATTGTTTGTGTATTGCCAATTTAGGTTTCTTCAAAATAGGAATACCTCTTACTCTTTTGTTCTTTCTTACTTTGACCAGGTTATAAAAATTCACATGACACAATCTTTTATGCCATAACCAACTTTCTTCTACTTGTGCAATAAAACATGAATTTTCAGTGAGATCAAGATAGAATAGATTACCTTTTGTTTGCCTACCAGTTCCAACTAGGTTTCTCATACCATCTAGCATCTTGGTCTTACCATTCATGAATTCTACCTTGAAACCAATGTTATTCAATTGTGCTACACTTAGTAGATTACATCTTATTCCTTCAACCTAATAAGAATTATCACATTTGATTCCTTCAATTAGAGAAATACAACCTTTACCTTTCACAAAGCAAGGTTCATCATTCCCAAAACTGACACTCCCACCATCATAGTGCTAGAGATGTTCAAATTTAATTTTATCACCATCCATGTGGTGAGAACAACCACTATCAATTATCCAAGTGTCATTTTTTCCAATATGAGAGAAAAGTGCAGTATTTTCATTATCTTCATTTTCTGACTCATCCTTAATAGCAATGTAAACCATTTCATCTTCATCTTCATCACTATCAGAATATTTTGCAATATAGAAATATTTCTTACCTTTTTTCATGTAGCTTTTATAGATCTTGAAATCTTTCTTGTCTTTGTACTTGTTTAACTTTCTCTCACCTTTATTTTCTTTGTTTGGACACTTAGCAGCAATGTGACCAACCTCATCACATGAAAAGAAAATCAATGGTATTCTTCCTTTGTACTGCCCTTTTCCTTTGGCAGCTCTCTTTGCAAGTAGTGCTTCAATGATTTCTAGATCTTCATCATCAAATCATTATCACTGTCAATATTTTTTTCTTTTGAGTTTCTATCCATCTTACCAAGGTTTAATTTATCTTTGAATGCAGACTCAAAATTGCTTGGATTAGGAGAATAATTGTCAAAATTATCCAACTCAAAAGTTGTTAGCCTTCCAACCAATGCATCTAGAGTTATATCATTACTGCACCTCATCTCTTGAATAGCTGAAAATCTAATTGCATAGATAGGAATTAAAGTTCTCAATACCTTACTAACCACTTTTTTGTCTTCAATTGTTCCACCGGTAGCTCTGATGGCACTGACACTTTTCTTGATTCTTTCACTATATTTTTTAATATCTTCTCCTTCTTTCATTTTCATGTGATCAAACTGACCTTTGAGACTTTCTTCTTTGGCTCTCTTTACATTTTCATCTCCTCCATGGATTTCATGTAGTTCCTTCCACATAGCATAGGCATTAAGGCAGTCCTTGACTTCATCAAATTCTGAATTGCTGAGTGAAGAAGCTATATCAATCATCATTATATTATGATTCTTCATGTCCACCATCTGATCCATAGACATAGGTCTCGGTGGTTCCACATACTTTTGGTCCAATAATTGCAAACTAGTATCTCTAATATTAGATAGATGTAGCCTTATCAAATATTTCCATGCAGCGAAGTTGTCTTTGTTAAGCTTGGGGATCTCCCTTCTGTAAGACATCTTTGATCTTTAGCTCTGGCCTTGAAACCTTCCCTGAAAGCACCAAATGCTCTGATACTAATTGTTGGAAATGGGTTGAGCAACTGAGAGGGGAGGGGTGAATCAGTTACCACAAAAACAAATCCAAGTCCCTTAGATGTCTTAAACAAACTTATCATTGTTACTCAGTTAACAAAGATATTTTGTTGTTACTCGGTTAACAAAGAAATCTTAAGATATTAATTGTGATTATCCTTTAGTGATTAAGTGCAGAAACATAAATCATAAAGAAAATAACATGTACTCAGATGACACCAAGATTTAACATGGAAACCCAATTTGGGAAAACCATCAATTGCAACTAGTTACTATTTTTCACTCTTCTGAAGTGAGCCCTGTTAGGAACCAACCCTATTAAAGGTTACAAAACAAATTGTTAGGTGTGACCATGTTAGAGGATTTAATCACCTTGTTAGGAGTGGCTTTGTTAGAGGTATTCAAACACTTCAATGTAGAAATACCACCTTGTGAGAGGATTTATGAAAGACTGTTAAGTCTACTATGTAAAGAGATTTGGATCACTGCTACAATTATTAGAGAGTACCAATGGATTGACCTATTTGAAGAAGAAATTATCTTTGTTGATTCAGATCTTTTCTCTATCTTTAAACTATATCCTCACTGATCAAATATTCTATTGCAGCTCGGTCTGGATATTTTGTCCTTAATTATAATTCCCTCTTATTTTTCCTTCACTCTTCATATCAAAAACTCATTACATTCAATCCAAACTTGACCTTGTATATATATGATAAGCCTTGTCAATTCAGCTTGAATAATCTTCCAAAGAAATAATAAAACTTAAGTCTTTCAGATGCATATAACCAATTAAACATAAAGTGTAAAATTCTATTAGTCAGTTGACACTAAATGCATAACTCAGTTAACATTGTAATCCTTCAATGTCTAACTGTTACTGTATTGCCCGAGTGAACTCGGTTAGAAATGAAAATCACTTGACTGATATACGAGTCTTCTTAATGCTTGAGAGAGCTTGGCATACACTGAATATGATCAATTTAGGTATAGACATTTGTGTAACATCACTATATTTTTGTATACATCAATGACAATACATAATTGAATAATTGTCTTCAACAATGCACAAGAAGAAGGCATAGATTATGGTGATACTTTTGCACCTGCTACTAGATTGGAAGGAGTTAGAATAATTCTAGCTTATGCATCTTACAAAGGATTCAAATTTTATCAAATGGATGTCAAGTCTGCATTTCTAAATGGGATACTAGAAGAAGAAGTTTACATTGAACAGCCTAGAGGATTCATTAAGAGCACAAATAAGAACAAGGTGTGTAAGTTACAAAAATATCTTTATGGTTTGAAGTAGGCACCCTGAGCATGGTATTAGAGGTTGCACTCTTATCTAATCAAAATAGGATTTCAAAGAACAAGTGATAAAAATAATGTTTACTTGAAGTGTGACAGTGACAACAAGGTTTTGATTGCTGAAATTTTGTTGATAATATTAGTTTTAGAGGCAATAACACCTTATGTAAGACATTTGTTGATGAAATGAGAAAAGAGTTTGAAATTTCTATGATTGGAGAGATTAATTTCTTTCTAGGACTACAGATATAGCAAGTTGCAGAAGTGATCTATATTACACAAGCTAAGTTTATCAAAGAGATCCTCAAAACTTTTGGTATGGAAGATTCCAAGCCTAATGGAACACCGATGGTCACAAGATGTAAATTATCTAAAGAAGGTGAGACACAAGAGGTGGATAATACTCTTTACCAATCCATGATTGGTAAATTGTAGTATGTTGTTCACAACAGACCTGATATAGCACACGTTGTTGAGATTGTTGTAATATTTTCTTCTAATTTGAAGGAAACACATATGTCTACAGTTTAGAAAAAATTTAGATATCTGAAAGGAACTGAAGATTTTGGTTTATTATACAAGAGAGGAGGTACTTTTGATCTACAAGTATACACTGATGCAGATTGGGCTGGAAATGTTGATGACAGAAAAAGTACTAGTGGAGGTGCATTCTTTCTAGGTGAATGATTGGTCACATGGCTAAGCAAGAAGCATAGTTGCATTTCACAATCTACTACTGAGGCAGATAATGTTGTTGCTGCCATGAATTGTGTGAATATTATCTGGATCAAACAACCACTTGAAGGTATGCAAGAGATTATCTCAGATCCTATAACCATTTTCTATCTTAACACAAGTGTTATCAATATATCAAAGAACCCGGTTATGAATTCAAAGACCAAACACATTTCTATCAAGTATCAATACTTGACAGAACAAGTTCAAGAGAAGAATGTGGTATTGGAATATGTGAATTCAAAGGAACAATTGGCTAATATCTTTACAAATCCACTACCGAAAGATGCTTTTGAGTATCTCAGAGGTAAATTAGGGGTTCTTCTCTTATCTATTATTCACTAAGTAGCATGAGGCATGTTGCATCAATTCTGTAATTTATTAGAATATCTATTCTTGAATTGATGTTAGTATGACGCACTTTAGGTGATTCTTGAAGTTGTGAAGAAATTTCTATATGTAATGAGTATTTGTACATGTAAGGTATAATCCACTGCTGAAACAAGTTTTCAGGAGTATGACTTTTTGGTATTGTTGTCAAAGAGGGAGAGTATCAAATTGATGAATGAATTGATGAAATTTATCTACAAGGGAGATGTTGATGAAAGAGGGAGAGAACTAATTGTTACTATTTACTCATGAAGGAGAATCAGAATGTATGTTATAGTATTAGAAGATTTATCCAAGAGGGAGAACAATGAGCATTTTGAAGATAAGAAATAGAATATAAACTCAGAGGAAGTAATGATAGAAGATTGACAGTATTGGGAGATGTCATCATCAATTGTTATATTACTACTATAGTGTTGCCATCAATGCCAAAGAGGGAGATTGTTGATTAACTGATGGAGATGATGAAGACCGAGTGATAATGAGTATACATGTTTTTAAAAATAATTAGATCAGTTATTATTTTTTCATTGATGTCAAGCAATTGATTTACTAATTTTTATTGAGTTACCATATCATATGAAGAAGTTAAATGGGTGAAAAATACAAATCAGACAATGATGAACTGATGTTGATATAGTTTTTTGCTACTATATATTTGATGTTATCAAGTTGGTACACTTGATTTATTAAGTCATAAATTGAAAAGAGTTAAGTTATGACTAAAAAGAGTTACTCTACCGAGCTAGACCGAGTCAGTCGGTATAGAGTTATGTTGATTGATTTTCAATTACCAAGCACCGAGCATCGAGAAGTAAATGAATTTAGTTACCAAGTTGCAAATAAAATTACCAAGCATAGGATATTGATTGTAAATGATGATAAGATTGAATTTAATACAAGGATTTGATGATATGGATGGAGATAAGAATTAAAGGAAGTTTGTTAGAATATCTACGAGTGAGAAAATTCAATGAGAAGATCAAGCGGTTAAACCTGATTATGTGAGTTCCAAGAAAAGTTCAAGTTACGAAGTAAAAGTGAAATGGTTTACCGAGTTAAGATTTATGAAGAAGATGATCAAACGACTAAGCACAAATGATGGAAAACCTAAGAAAGGAGATTAAGAGGCAAAAGTATGTTTATATAAATGATGGGAAATTAACAGAGATTATGATGCTGGTGAATTGAAAAAAAAATGAATTTGAAGAATAGAGTTACCGAGCAGAATAGAGAAGAAGAAAGAGCATAATATACAGTCTGAAATAGAGACAAATGGAGTATGTGATTTCAATATTCATGTGAGCATAAAGGATCTGACACAAGTAAAAGGTAGTCTCTATATTTACAGTTCAAAGTTTTTAATGTTGCTTATTAGCATTTGTAACAGACAAAATCTCTTAACCAAGTGGATTTAATAATCCTATTTGTAAATCCTAGATGTAGGTGACATTCCAAAAGAGTGTTTAAAGACCTCTAGCAAGGCCACTCCTAACTGGGTAAATATCTTAAGAGATATGAGGGAAATCCCTTAATAGGGTCACATTTAGAAAATGTGTTTGTAATCTTTAACAAGATAAATTCTTAACCAAGCGTACTTCAGAAAGGTACATTTTATTTTGGGTCATAATTCCCACATAGGTTTTTCTCAAATTGGGTTTCCTTGTTAAATCTTGTGTCAACTGAGTTAAATCTATTGTCAACTAAGTTAAATATATGTTTACTAAGTTTGAATGATTGATTTGCATATTATGAGATGTATGGTTGTTTATGTTGTTAAGTCATTTGGTGAATTGGTTATTATTGTATTTAGTGCTATCGAGTTACTCTGTGAGTTGATTTTTAAGTGTTTAAGTTTAATTTGGTTTGATTCACCCCCCCTCCCCCCCTCTTAGTGGGACCAACAAAAAACCACAGTGGAGTTGATTACCCACAATAAGAGAATACCTTGTTAGAAGTATATGATGAACTACAACTGATTTTATTTTTGAAGTCATTTGTTTATAGTCAACCAAGTTACAAATATGATGATAAACATTATCAGTTAATGTATTGTCATTGGTGTCAACTTATTTGAGTATCATAATGGTAACAAACATCTATTATGGATTGACGGCTAGAACAAACAAATTTTATGTGGTAAGAAAATAAAGAGTTTTGTATACACCGAGAGACGGTGAACACTGAGTAAAACACAGTGTATACCAGGCACAATAATAACCAAGCTAGGGATCACCAACACAACATGGTATTGACTGAGCAATTTAATCAAACTGAGGCCAACTAGAATGTTGAGCTAGAAATTGATGATTTTGAGGTAAATGATAAGGTTTGTTATGTTGATCAAACGATTATGAGAATTCTAAGAAGATCAGACGACAAAGATTGAAACATGTTTTTAACACAACTTCCAAGGATGGTTTAAGCGGAAAAATCAATGATGGAGATTTAGCATCAAAATATGAAGGATGAAAATTAAATGAGTTATGATGTCTATATAAGATACAAGAGATTCATTATGAATAATATATACATAATGCTATGATGCGCACATGCAAAGTTTATGCATGACTGAGCAAACTGGTTAAAGATAGAACCGAGCATTTTTTGTAGACACCATCAAGTGACACAGGAAAGAGCATTACCGAGCATAACAGAGTATGAAGAATTAGATGAAATTAATAAAACAAATTGATCAAAGGTATTATGTACTTACCATAGATCTAAAAATCTACAAAACTGAGTTGTATTTGAATCATATCATTACTATATCAGTTTAACCATTGTTACAGATAAATCTCTTAACTAAGTAGGACGTGAAAGTATTTATTATGATATTCTAATGAATGTTGAGTGTTTTATTTTTGAACCCATAGTGAATGAATGGTAAAGATAGAATTGCTAGTTTTAAATCCTCTAACTAGGTCACATTCAACAGTGTGCATTGTAACCTTTAATAGGGTTGGCTCTTAATTGAGCTCACTTCAGAAGAGTGAAATATTTTGGGTTACCGGTCCTAGGTGGTTTTTCCCTTAGCAGGGTTTCCACGTTAAAAATCTATGTGTCAATGTGTATGATTGTTGTGGATTGTTATTTTTCTTTACAAATTACTTTATCTACATTGATCGGTAATCACAATATTAATTTATTGATACTCAGTAAACACTATATGACTAAAGTTTGAGATTAAAGAATACATTTCACCAAGTTGAAGTATATGTTTGAAATTGTTTTTATATACATCTAGAGGAAGTTGGGACTATAGGATAATTGGGAGCTAACTAATTCACCCCCACCTCCCCCTGCCCCCCTCTCAGTTATTCTAACAGTATAGCCTTATTACAATATATGGATAATGAACATGTATTTAGACTCACTTCCTGGAGCTTGTTTCTCAAATAAAAATCCTCAGGCTACAACCCTGAGGAAGGCTCAGTGCCTTACAATCTAATCACTACAATGATTTATACAAACTTTTTGAACTGTGTAAGTGACATCTACCTTATGTCTAATACAGATCCAATGTAGCATAATGTAGATCTATATTCAACCCCTTGTTGAAATACTTATAATTACCATTGAATTAGGCTCTCCCTTTTCTATCTACCTATGGCATCCACATCCACAATCCGCACCTTGAATCTTCTTTAATTCATCAATTTATACAAAGAACTAGGTCAAAAAAACCTAATTCATCATCTCTTGAATCGACGCTCCAAATTTATTGATTCAAATTCATCTCTAACTATCAAAACATAGCTACAGTCTACAATCATCACCTCAAGATCATAAATCTTCTAGATTTCATGACTTAACATTTGCACAACATGATTTACCAACTAAGTCAGCCAAGAACATGGATAATAATAAAAATAATGTTAATGACTGAAAGAACACCAATCTGATCCTTCTAATCCATGAGTATCACCCACTCATTAAGTACATACTTCAATAACATCCTATAACATCATTAAAAACACTCAATCATTCAAATCTATCATAGTCATTGGATTTGCCAAATCTTTTCCACCAACCTTGAAGAACACTATCATCAAGCCTTTGAGATAATAAGATTGTTCCTTGCGGACCTCTAAAGTACAAACCCTCTAAGTTGAAGACACGTGAGTATGTCCCCAACACACTCCTAGGTTTTCTCCATGAAATTCAAACTCTATTGAGCACACTAAACCTCTTTCTGTCTTCCTATTAACATAGTATGTCACCATGTCTACCAGCCACCTTCTATAACTTGGTTATCTTAAAAAATCATCATGAAACCTTCTGTAACTTTGGGTGAAATGAGTAAACACTTTTTCCAATCTTCCTCTACATGCATGACTTGGTCTCTGCAATATACACTTCTTGCTGGACCTTACCATTATGCTTCACTGGCTAACTTGCAAAAGTTAAGTTAGCATCAAACAGATAACTCTTCTGATTTCTTCCTCTAATCAATCATTATTCTATGTTGACATCAATTCCAACACAATCATCTTTTAGATTTTCCAATATGCCAATAGTGATCACTAGGATAAAATATTGTTAGATTGTGTCAACACGGGTAGAAATTTGTGTTATGTTGGATGGCCATATGATAGGGAAGCACATGTGATTGTCAAAAACCACATTGTAGGACAACCACATAAAAGATAGATAATTTATTTAGGTAGTGGTTTAGCCCATAAAGGAAATAGATAAAATAAGATATTTGATATAAATGTTATAAATGTAGATATGATAGATCCCCATTAGAATGAGATGTTTTGTACACAAAAAGGAACATAATTAATTCTAAGAAAAGAGATGTTATGAAATTTTAACATTATAAGACATTTCCATAGAATGCTACATTGAAACATATGACACATGATACCCCCAACATCAATAAATAACATAAATAGACAAGGATATTCAATTATACAATGTTAGAAGAACTCATAAAAAAGGAATTAGATAATGTATGTAGTTGCATATGAGTTACTAATCATGGAAAGTTTTTGGATGTGAAGAATATCACATGAAGACAGATAAAATAAAAAAAATTGGTCAACATGGAAGAAGGCCTAAATTCCTCCAACACATTGCATCATCCCAAATATCAAAAAAAAAGATAAAATAGATATAACAAAGATGAAAAAAAAGGTAAGTGTACAATATATATCATCCCATGTATCCAAGTACATATAGAGTAACTTGGGTCCTTCAGGAGAGCAAAAAATAAGCATCAGGGAACAAAAACAAACACACTCTAATATAAAGATAAGAAGGTGTATTGTCTTAATGATCCTCCATGATTAGATCATCATCATCCCAATCTTGATCATGAGAGGGAGGAATATATTAAAGAGGGAATACCACGAAAATAGTCTCAATTATCTCACCAATAATAAGAGCTAACAATTAACTTGCCTCGACATTTTCATCTAATAACTCTTATGAGGCAAGAGTCAATGATCTTATAAAGATAATTAACAGTGTTATGATTTCCTCAAGGGATTAAAACATACATGCCTCAAGAGATGTAGGTGATTTAACTTGGGGTTGCAAAATAGGAGATGCATCATTAGCCTTTAGAAGAGGGGTGGTGAAAAACTATAAAGGAGGCAAAACCTACTCAAGACAAGTACAAATGAAAACAAGGAAGTTAGAGGAATTGATTTTTATTATAAAACTAAGGAATGGGGCCTTGTTCAAACTTATGCTCAAATTATGGAGATGAAGGTTTCACATAAATCGCAACGGGCTTGAGGACCCAAGGAAAATTATGATTAATATGTAGAGATGAAATAAATGAAGTGGACAAAAATGCACTATACACGACCTATATATGTAACATGTTGATGTGATGGGGAAAAGGAGGGATATATGGAAGTGATGTGATGAGAGGAAACTCTAAGGAAGGAGAGATGAAGACCCATACTCATTTAAGACAAGGCTCATTAATAGCTCCCAAAGTGGTAGGAAGAAACACAAAAGATGGAGTTGAAAGAAATGCATAGACAATATAAGAAGGAGTGGATGAAAGCATAATTATAGATGGAGAAAATTAGGGATTAAAGACACACCCAAGCCTTAAATGTGTCTTCACATTCCCAATCCATCACTCATCGATGAGGCTCATGCTTACAAGAAAGTTAGTTTCATCATAGTTGGGGACCAAGAAGAGAATCTTAAGAATACTCAGTAACATCATGTTCTATAGGAGAGGTTGTAGTGTTGTCACTAGTTTAGAAGAAGGCCCAATTGATGGTGTGAGAGGTACTATTATTGTGGGAAATATAGGCTAGAGCATAGGTACATTTCCTTGTTCTACTCTAGAAGTAGTCAGAGGAACATGAGGTACCCTTGAAGGTTGAGAAGCAGGCACTAAAGGAGAGGGATGAGAACATACCCTTTCCATATGAAGTAGGATGAGGGATGTTTTTAAGATAGGAAAATTGAAAGTAATGTTGAAACTTATATTTACAGCATGGGTGTCATTCCCTTGTATGTATTAGGTTCAAATACAAGAAAAAAAAGATATTATTGGAGGTTGTGTGGTCCTTGACAGATGGGGAGGTATACCTTGAGGAACATTCTTGTCCTTAACTCCTGACCAAGATGGAGCATGTATAGTAAGTAAAATATGAAGGGTGTAATGAAATAGATAAATAGGGGTAGTCCACATTTTCCTAATGCACAATAAAAATGAAGATGATCTAATAGGCTCAAGTGGGACTTAAGCACTAAGTGAGTGAAATGATCCTTTGTGTTAATGATTAGCATGAGTGTGATTTGATAGGATTATGAAAGGTAGAAGGATAAATATGAAGAAATTACAAGTTTCAATAGAAACATACTAATAGAAAATAGACAGGAACCTACAGTGACCTAAAACAGTAACCAAATAATATTTTTGAACTTTGGTTTCAATTTGAAGCTAATTTTTAGGGTATAGATTGCCCTAGGAATTTTGTTCCTAGGCTCAAATGGCCTAATTCAATGTATACCCTATAATTTTGTCTAAAAATTTCACAAAAAATCTGTCAGATCTTGTACTTTTTAGGTTAAGCCTTGATAGATTTTCCACTTGTTCATGTACATAGAAAAATGGGGAAAATATTATGGAAAAGGATTATCATTGGTCAAACCCTTGTTGAGAAATAAACCTTAAAAGTGAAATGAAATTGCATGAAAGGAAAGTATGTAAAGGTAAAGGTAGATCTTAGATAATATCCCTTGTAAATGAGTAGACCTTCATAAATAAATATTGAGATTGCACATATTTATGAAGATACTTGTATGTTGCTTGAATTGTAGTTGTTGAACCTTGAAATTTATAAAAGAACAAAGTATGCCTTCCAAAATGCATAGATCTAATAATACTCCGCATATATCGTCAATTTGTTATGCTTGATAGACACTTTCTCGAAGAGAAGAATGCATGTAGATGGTCAAAGGATCATCTTTCTTGATTAAGAACTCCTATACTGATGACATTATTTTTTCATTAGTATACTCACTGAAAAACATAGACAGAAAGCATTACCGGCAAACACCAAGCATTACCGGCGAACCAAAAGTAGTACCGATGAAATGCAAGCATACCCGACAGAACAAGATTTTGACAAAAATGCTAAGTATAAAATTTATAAGCATCACCGGAAACCACAAGCATCACCAGTGACCACAAGCATTACCGATAACACAATTTTCAGAACTAACCCGATAGAAATAGAAATGGCATACCCGATGACCAGTTCAAGAAAGGAACACCGACGACCAAGAAAACCGACCATCAGAACCAACAGATAGATCAAGAACCCGCAAATTATGGATCTAAGTTTTACATGATGGCCATGAAGAGCATCTAAGGAGCAAAAGGAAGAATTCATGCAAAGATCAGAAATAGAGTACATCAGTTTTCAAGAACACACAGAGGCTACCGACGAGCAGACAAAGGTACTATTCAATCATGGAAGGATGATTACTAATATGTATGACGCTTTATAGGATCTGTTATCAGCAATTGAAGATTGCATTTATCATCAGATCAAAGACTTATGTAGTTGCATTCTAACAAGTGCATCACATCTAAAATCCTTTTGTAGAAGTTGGACTTAACCGTTCTTTCCAAATCTCTTAACAGAGTGCACACTTAACAGTGTTGCTAAAGCTTCAAATGAAGTAGATCTTAACAGGTCTCCACTATAATACTCCTAACAGGGTAGGTCATCAGAAG
>MU224083.1:2712430-2723916 GCA_018584345.1 Thuja plicata
ATCTCTTAACAGAGTGCACACTTAACAGTGTTGCTAAAGCTTCAAACGAAGTAGATCTTAACAGGTCTCCACTGTAATACTCCTAACAGGGTAGGTCATTAGAAGTGACCAATTGTAAGCCTTAACCAGCCCCTTCTTATCTGTAGATAGTGAAGTTTATGGGTAACAATCCCCACCACATTTTTTACTTCCTTAACAGGAGTTTTCTGTGATATCATATCTTGTGTCATGTGTTATCTATTTTCATGAATGTTTCTATTATTGTTACATATAAAAATAATGTATGATATGATTTCATATACATAAAGAAAGATGAACAGTTAGATAAGATAAAATTACAAACTGATGACTAAGGGTTAATGGGCTAACCAAAGAAAAGTTTTAGAGGTACTGATTCACCCCTCCCCTCTTAGTACATCATCTCAATATAATTCCAACATATACTTGGCAATGATGGGAGAGAAGCTTGAAACAATGGAGAAGATAATTTTCAAAGATGCCTTGGATTCTTGAAGAATGCTTGAGACTTGATCTTGAATGCTTAGATGTGAAATTTTAGGAGAGAATTTTCTTGCCTTATGAACTTGATGTCCAAATGAGGATAGATATGCCACTTATATACCTCTGACAATTTTTTAGGATTCAAAAATTAGATGAGGGTGACACTAGATCTAATATCCCACTAAAACATCACAACGGGCCTCCCATTTGAATTTGGGCTCAAATCTTGGGGTAAAGATCACTTAGGGCATTTGATACCCGACTACACATCGCCCAAGGCATTTTGTACATGAGAAAACAAGTTGAAATTTGAATGGGGAGTTGAGAAAGAGGAAAAGATGCCAAAATGGGGGGAGATGGATTGTTGGATTAGGCATAATGAACATAAAATCTAAAGAATTCCAAAATGTGGCATAATAACGCATCTAATTATAGGTGCTAAATTTTTAGGATGGTACATTTGGCCTCCATTTTAGCGGGAGTATGAGACTACCTCATGCCCATGGTAAAGTAGATCGATATATTGAAAAAATATTATCAAGGTCAAGGAGACAAAGAGACACCAGTCCCCCAAGTGACTTAGGTCCTCATTAAATCCAAAAATAATGATAAAAGAGGCAACACCACAGAGAGAGAGATTACCAACTATCCTAGTAAGGTTTTTCTGTATTATGGGTCATGAAGAGAAAACTACAAAAGATGGAATTGATAGTATAGAAAGCTATGAGATACTAATTAACCCATTGAAAAGGGATAACCAGGAAAAGCATAGTCCACTAGGAAATCCTCCAAAATAGGATCAATCCTTAAGGAAGTATTGTCTCCATTAAGGGATCTAGAAAATGAAATCATTCTTACAAAAAGAATAGTCTTCAAAGAGATCTAAAAAAGCAGGACCAGTTTAAGGACCCATTGAATAATGCACAGTGCATGATAAAAAAATGAGAGAATAAGTGGAAAAGGAAAGAATTATCTCCTTAGCCATCTGTATAATAGATTGCAACAAATGGTTGTATGTGTGTGCAAAATGTGAAACAAGGATCAAAGTGTATGCCCCCACATTAAATAAATTACAAACACCTTCACAGGAGCAATGGCTTTACTAAAGCATACATGCACCCACAAGAGATGTTTCTACTATGAGATGCCCCCAAGAAAGGACAAACCTATTGTAAAATAAGGAAAAGAAAGCGTACAATGTGAAATTAAATTAATAGTAATGCAAATATGAAACCAAAGATTAACCCTTAATAGAGTGAATGCATAATAAAAACAAGAACTATAAAACCATTGCACAAAAACACTAGATTTACGTGGACAAAAAATTTCAAGAAAAAAATCCATCATAGAAAGAGATAAATTATATTACTAATCTAATGAAGAATATAATAGTAATACACTTATATGTAGACCTCTGTATAAATCCAGTAGCACTTTGTTACTCTGGAAACTGAACAAGACTGAATGATTAACTCTAGCTCAAGGCCCCAATTTATAGGAATTTATGAGGATGAATATCGTTGCAGTATCATAAAACAACATGAAATATAACCACATATAAAACCCTCATGCCTAACCCAAAAAATAGCATATTATATATACTCTTACAGTTATTGTAAGGCATCTTACATGGATGTCCACCCATGTATGTAATTTTTCGTAAACCGTTATAAATATTGTCATAGAATCTTATAAGAATAGCCATAAATATCATAGATGCTCTTAAAACTCTTAAAAAGTGTCCAAACACCTCAAAATAGACAATTCAAAGAGGGGCCACCTAGCTATTTTTCCCTTTTCATAAATGACAAATGGTAAAAGTAACTTTCCCTTTAAATTGTATCTTTCACCATTGTTGGTTAAATGGTTCAATCTCTTATGGGTAAATTACAAAATATATTAGGAAAATAATAAATAAAATATTTAAAAGGTTGATGGCACCTAAATCCTATCATTCTCCCACTTGAAATCATATATTATAAATTATCCCATAGAGTTACAATTTTGTCCTAAAAATCAAGCACCCTTAATTAGGTGCTTATTTTAGCCCCATTTTAGTATGTATGGGCTCCTACATTGATTTCACATTCTCCTAATGCTTATTGGACCATAAACCAACTTAGAACTCCCACCACTTTGGCTATATCTAGTCTGGTACAAACCATTACATACATTAAACTATCAATGACACTAGCATAAAGAACATTAGACATGTCTTCAATATTATCATCAGATTTAGGACACGTGTCTAAACTCAACTTAATAACAACTGAAATGGAATACTTATTAGCTTAATTATGCACTTAAAACTTTGCAAAATGGGTTCAACATACTTACTCTAACTTAACCAAATCATTCTATGAGCCCAGTCCCTACTGACATCCATCCCAAGAATATATCTATCAGCCCCCAAGTCCTTCATATAAAATATGCCAGAAAGATAAGTTTTGAGCTCTTGGACCTTCTCAAAGGTGGAGTAAGAGGTTCTTCCTCATTGTGATCAACTTCTTCTTTCGCAACTAAATATTCTAAAATTTCACTTGAACTCTCTTCTACTTATCTATCTTCTTATCCATCCCTCTATTCTTCCAAATGTGCATCATCTTGATTATTTTCAAAAGGCACTATCTTTGTCTTTTCCTTTGGTTGTTCTTCACCTTATTTGGCTCTAAATTCCCTAAAAAGAACATCTCTAGAAAAAATCATTTTCCAAGTTAGAGGACTCCAAAGCTTATAACCTTTTACATTCTCACCATATCTTAAAAAGATGCATTTCTTTTCTTTTAGATTAAATTTAGATCACTTCTCTTGAGGTACATGAACAAAATCCTCACAACCAAAGACCCTTAAATGTAAAACTAAAGGCTTTTTACCAAATCACATTTCATAAGGAGCATTATCAACAAGAGCTTTACAAGTAGATCTATTAATCAAATAACAAGAAATACCAACAACTTCTACCCAAAAATAGTTATCTATCTTAGCACTACTTAACACACTCCTAGTTATTTCCATTAATGTGTAGTTCATTCTTTATGGTACCCCCATTTTGTTCGGGAGTGTAAGGTGTAGTCTTTTTCCTAACAATTCTTGCATGTTTGCAAAACTCATTAAATTCGCTAGAGAAATATTCACCCCCATTGTTAGATCTCAATATGTTTATCTTATAATATAATTTCTTTTCAACCATTTCCTTAAATTCCTTAAACTTAGTGAAAAATTTAGATTTTGAATACATAAAATAAATCCAAATATATCTTGATACATTATCAATTAAGGAAACATAATATTGAGATCTATTCAAAGAGTCAACATCCACTAAACCACATACATCTGAATGAAAAATCTATAAAAGTCTCTTAGCTTTATTAACTCCTTTAGGAAATGAATATCTATTTTGTTTACCAAACGCATAGTGGTCATAGAAATCACTCTTCCTAACAGAATAATCAGAAATCCCTTAACTAGTTTCTTATCTAGAATGGTCTTAAGACCTTTTCACTAATATGACCCAATCTATGGTGCCATAACATATATGCATGTTCAGTACTATTTATAAAAGTTGAATTATAAAGAGTAGAAGCATGAAGCTTAAACAAAGTCCCTACTTGAGATCCTTTAACAACTACCAGACTTCCCCTTACCAACCTGAAACCAGACTTATCAAATGTCACATGCATTCTAGAATCATTTAAATTGGAGATTGAAAGTAAAATTCTTGTAATATCTAGAATATGTAAAACATTATCAATGGAAACAATCCTCACATCATTGAAGTGCAACACCTTTCCTTCATCAACAATTTTGATTGATGTGTTGTTAGGAAGAGAAACTTCTCCTCCATCATATTCCTCACATTTAGAAAACCACTCCTTGTGAGGAGTCATGTGGTATGAAGCACTTGAATCAACAAGCCAAGTATCATTGCTAATAGAATTAGCTGAAATAAGTAAAGCATCAAAATCACCATCATCTGAGGAGTTATTTGTAGAAGTGCCAGTGCTCTTTTTCTTATTTTTTGTACTCCTTCTTCACATTCCCTCTATTACCATAGATCCAACATTATACTCTACTCTTTTCGAGGGGTCTCAAAATGTTCTTTAAACTTATCCTTCTTCTACTTATCCTCTTTATCTTTTTTCTCCTTAAGCATTCCTCACACATACAAGGCATCTTGGGAGCCAAAATTTATAGTCCTTCTCCTCATCTCTAATGAAAGAAGTAGAGAAACAATTTTTTCCATCTTAGGCTCTACACCACCGCTAAACATGGAAAAAACTAGATTTTCCAAAGAATTAAGCAAAGAGAAAATTAACAAGATACATTTATCTTCATCTTCTATCTTAACATCTATCATCAATAGAGTCACTCTCTTTAATTTTCAAAGAATGCAGATGTATTTTTAAATATATCTCATTAGACAAAATCTTATTTTGATAGGTATTACCTATTTTCCTCCATATCTTGTATGATATATCTTACGTAGAGAAATTCAGGAGGACATCGTCTGAGAGATGAAACTGGATGGTTCTTGATGCCTTCTCTAATTTATTCCACTCCTCATCTAATAAGGTAGAACCCTATGGTTTCTTTTCTTTAGAAACTGGTAACCATTGATCTCTCTTTACATGAGATATTCAAATTTCAACTTCCACATCTCATAACCAATGCTATTAATCTTCTCAATATTTTGATGATAGCTTGAGGCAATGGTATACAACCTTTCTCAAATCTATGAAAAATGCACAAAACAAAAGCTCCCACTACAGGAAAAAATCTTCAACACTTCAAAATAAAGACGTCCCTCCCTCAACAAAATTGTTAGCTCTGATACCAAATGTTGTAAAAAAAGGTGAATAAATATTTCACTATTAACTTTAATTAAATATTAATGCAAATATGAAACCAAATATGAACCCTTAGTAAACTAATTGCATAATCAAAATAAGAACTAGAAAACCATTGCACATAAAACACCACATTTATGTGGAGAAACCATTTCGAGAAAAAAAAATCCAATAAAAAAAGTGAGGAAAGTATATTACTATTCTAATTAATAATACAACAAAAATACACTTCTCTATAGACCTCTATAGAAAACCAACAAAATTGTTTTACCATGGAAACTGAACAAGATTGAATGAACAACTCTAGCTCAATGCCTCAATTTATAGGAATTTGTTAGGATGAATACCGTTGTGGTATCAGAAAATAATAGTAAACAAAACCACCTAGAAAAAATCATGCCCACCCCCAAAAATATCCTCTTACAGATGCTCTAACAAATGTCAGAAGATATCTATCATGCATGTCCACCTGTGTAAGGAATATGTCATAAAATACCATAAGTGTTGTCATATAATCCTATGACAACTATCATAACCATCATAGATGCTCTTAAAACCCCTAGTAAGTGTCCAAACACCTCAAAATAACTGATTCCAAGATGAGACGCCTATCTATTTTGTTTTTTTCCTAAATGACAAATGGTAAAAGTAACTTTCCCTTTACATAGTTTCTTTTCACCGCTATTGGTTCAACGGTTCAACCTCTTATGGGTAAATTACAAAATATATTAGGAAAATAATAAATAAAGGATTTATAGGGTTGATGGAGCCTAAATCCTAACAAAACCAAGGGAAATTAAACACATGACAAAGAGAGCACAAAATGGATCTACTAACTCTAGGGTTAGTATGATCATATGATAACTCCTATATCAATAATTATATCAAAATGAATTGACATCATCTCCCAAAGGTAGAATAAATACGAGCACGATGGAAGAAGAAAACATAAGAGATACAAAGAAGATTATTTTTGGGCTGGCATTGAAGAGACCAAAAAGAATGGTAGCTACCCCTTTGCCTCTTCCCTAATCAAACTACACAAAGGCACATTTATGAACAATAGCACATGCACGACATAACATGTTTATGACATATAAAAGAAGTGAGATAAAGAAATAGGAATGTCATAATAGGTCACTTCCTTTATCACATTGTACCAATAGAGGAACAAGGGTTGTTTAAATAAATCTAATAAAACAATTAACACATCACGGGGGAAGCACTCTGCGAAAGGAAAACACACAGAAGAATCCACTATAGAAGAGGAGCTAGGCAAGAATATTGTTTGTCCCCCATCTTAGTCTATACTATTTAGGGAAGGTGAGAAACACAAAATATGAAAAACTTTGAGCATGATAGATGGAGCTATCACAAGTTCTAAACAAGGACCATGCTCTAATGATGAGTCACTTTTTTGTCACTAAGAGAAAGAGATAATTATTTTGAAATTGTAGCAGGTAAATCGTTATTAACATAAATAAGATCATACATATAATTAGAATCACTAGCATGAACATAATTTGCATTAGAAACATTGAAATCATCGTGATCAAGACTATCTTATTCATCCAAATTAATCACAAGAGCATCTCTAATACTGATAGAATCACCACATTTATATAATTTCATCTTTTTGAGATTAACTTCCTCCCTTGGACTATGCATAGGTTGGTCAAATGGAATAAAGGAATCACTAGATTTCTTATGGGGGGTAATGTTTTGGGAAGCATGTTCATGGGCCCTAAAACAACGTCTACACTATCGATCATTAGAGCGACTATTATGTTTGGTTTGTTTTAAATTTTAATTGGTTTAGGATATATCAACAATGGGTCCTTTAATTCTTTAGGATAAAGAACCAAATGAACCAAATTAGGTTGAGAGATAGAACCTATAGGACATTTTTTGTTAAAACACTATCATCAATCAAATTCAACATCACATTATGCAAAGATTCAAAAAGAGGTAAAATTATGAGAAGGTTTAAAAATAGATGACAAAAGAACCACACCTTTGGATGTGGTTCAATATTTTTTGATGAATTCTTGATCTTGGTGAAGCCTTTAGGTTTTTTAAACTTTTGGAATGACTGAGATGCAACATCACTCTTATCAACTAGATCCATTGAAGTGGTTCTCTCAAATTGACTCACTTGAAGCTGAAAATTATTAAGCACTACACACAATTGAGTAAAGGACAAGAATTCAAAAAGAAATATCTTATCTCTAATATATTTTTATAAATTAGAAATTAAAATGTATTGAAAATCAATATCAAGCACAAGATAAGAAATTTGAGCATGTAAATGTTTAAATCTACCAATGAAATAAATTAGTTTTTCTTTAACACCTTGTTTACAATGCATCGAATCAGTTAAAGAAATCTTAGGACCAATATTATTTTGAAATTTTTGAATGAAAGCATGAGCAATATTTTAAAAGGAATCAATGAAATATAGAGGTAAATAAAAATACCATTGCAAGGCCTTATCTCAAAATGTTCTAGTAAACAGTTTTTCCATGAGTTTATGATCATGAGAAAGTAACTACACAATATTTGAAATGTTTACACATAAGTCAAGGGATCACCTTTACCAATGTAAGTCTCCAAGTGAGTTATTTCCATTTATCACGATATAATGACATGAATGATATCCAAGGAAAAAGGGCTAGCAATATCACAAGTGGGAATATTGAATTTGGATTGACTCATTGAGGCAATTTGTATTTGCAAGGATGAAATAGTTTGAGCAAGAATATTGATAGTGGATTTTATAGAAAGGTTGGTATGATACATGTGTGAAAGATTTAGGGCATTATCATAAATGGATGGAACATTGGAATATGAGAATGGAACATTGTTGTAGGTAGACAAGGATGAAGATTTGGAAACACATGGACACTTGAAGAAGGAGGAACTATAAGATTATAAATATTTCCAAAACTAACATGTGTATGATTAATGTTTGGAATGGATGTAGTCATGAGAGGTGGAGTGTAGGTAGGGACAATAGGTAATGAAGTAGGAATAGTAATAGAAGTCTTAACCATAGTGTTAGGCTAAGTTAAACTAAGATATTGAGCACAATCTTTAGTATGTTTAACATTGTTATGGATGAGATGTGAAATAACATGCAACAAGTCAACACTATTATCATCATTGTGAATCGTCTTCCTCATTGTCTCTACTAAAGAGATGGATTTTGAATTAAAAGATTCTTATCCTAACCATTGCTCAATTTTTTCAAAGTCATGAGAAATATTTTGCACTTGGGTAGGAGATAATCTTAATGTATCATATTCATCATGAGAACAATGGGAAGAAGGATTGTCAATAATATTAGGAATGTCATTAGTAGGCATATGTGTCTCATCGAGATTCCTAGGAAACCGAGAGGACTCAGAATCAAAGGAACCCATAAGTTTGTAGCTTCTCCTAACTTAAATTCTAAGGTAGGACTCAATGTTATAACACTCATGCACAAGGAAAGGAAATAAGTGTCTTACAAATGCAAATGCAAATGCAAATAGAAAATGTGAAAGGAATATGAAAACACTCATCATGTTTATGTAATATAAATGTAATTAAAATATATTGGAAATATAATTACACTTGAAACCTAATGAAGGGTGCATCTAACCATAAAATCAAAAGTGGAAATTCTATAAGTCACATTCACCAAAATGTATGGTGAGGAAAAGATGGAGGGTGTAATGAATTGGATAAATAGGGGTAGTCCACCTTTTCCTAATGCATAATTTAAAGGAAGATGACCCAATAGGCTCAAGTGGTAATTAAGTGATAAGTGGGTGCAATGATCCTTCATGATAATGATTAGAATAAGTGTGATTTGAGGGGATTTAATAGGATTATGTAATATAGAAGGATAAATAGGTGTAAATGACAAGTTTCTGTTAGTAATAACTGAGAGGGGGGGTGAATCAGTGGTCTCAAAAATTTATCCTTTAAACTTTAATCCACCAAAATGTACCTCAGATTATTAAGTCCCTACAAGATGCATGCCATGAAATAATTGAAATAATAAACTGTCTGTCGGTTTTCCTTGTCTGTCCTTATTCTCCTTGATAACCGATAAGCAGCAAAACTTATTTACCGATACTCAGTCAATATGCAGAGTATACCAATCAATCCAGAAATGTATATGTGAAATGTAAAACAATAAAGTAATAAACCATACACACATAACACTTGGATTTTAATGTGGAAACCCTGTGAAGGAAAAAAACCACTGGGAACGATACCCCAATTTTTCACTCTTCTGAAGTGAGCCCTGTTAGGAGCCAACCATGTTAAAGGTTACAAACACACTGTTAAGTGCAACCTTGTTAGAGGATTTTATACATATAGGTTGTCACTTAGTATCTGGCATCTATTTTGCTACCATCCTTGAATCAGCCTCCTTCTTAGACTGTCAATAGGCTTTAGGCAAATCTTACTACCATCCTTGAATCAACCTTCTTCTTAGGCTGTCAATAGGATTTAGGAAATTTCAATGCTACTTTCATGAATCAACCTTTTTGGAAATCTATTAGGATACACCTCAATTATAGAAGATTGTTAAGTCCTGCTCTATTAAGAGACTTGATGCTTCAATGGTTAAAATGAAACACTATGACCTATTTCTAATGCAACTTTGAATTGCAAATTTTCAGATCTATTTAAGTACAATACCTCTCTGATCAATGTATCAATTCAATTCCTTGTGCTCCACACTTTCTACTCTGTGATGTTGTGCTTCACTATTCGTCGGTGTCTGTAGAATTCCTTAGCTCTCCTTCAGCTTGATTGATCAGGATTGTATGAAGTTATCCTTCATCAGTTTCTCTTCAACATCCTCTTTCTATTCACTCCCCTTCCATGTATGTGATTGCTCATGATTAGTGATTATGGAAATGAATTATGCTTGCCTCTTATATAGACATGATATTCCTTAATTCTTGATTCTTGATTCTTGATTCTTGGTGTGAAAAGCAATCCATCCAATTTGATTTACGGCTTTAACTCCTGATTTATCTCATAGTTATCTTCTTTCCAACTATATAAATCTTTTTTAAATCAATTACTTAAATGTGGTTGAATAAAAAAAATAAAACAACCAGTTAAATAAATCCTTAAGCTCTATCAGCTAGATATTTTGTCATTTTCTGGACTCTCTATTCTGTCGGTCAATTCTATAGTTCATCGTCAATGACAACTGCCAGTTCTGTCAGTGTAACTTCATTTAGCTTTGGGATCTCCATCCGTCGGGCATCATTGGAATTTTCTCATTGGGCAACTATATTTTCAGCTCGTCGGGCATCCTATGATTCTGCTTCATCGGGCAACACTATCTTCTACTCGTTAGTTATCACTGTGACTTTTTCTCTGCCTTTACCAATGGTGTGAACTCCATCGGTGTTGTTTGTCACTTAGTGAATACTTGAATTTTATGCATTTCTGAAAGCATAATCTTTGTTCCATTAATTCTCTAAAGTCTTTGGCATTATGTACATGACCGTACAGATGATATCAAGTTGACATCAATGACAATACAAACCATTAACTGATTTAATGTCTTGCATCATCTTCAACTTAACATTATCAAACATTCAATCAGTTACATGTCATCAATCTCTCCCTTTGGCATTGATAGCAACATACTATATTATCATACTATAATATTTCTAATCCAACATGAAATACAATTGTTGAGATTCGTCAAATTACCAAACAGTTTGTTTTGATAACTGATAAAGATGTCTGACCACCGGTAAGCTCTGTGTTAGCTTAGATTTGATTCTTGCAACTTTCTATGTTTCTTGTACTGATGTGTTGTGTTCTCTTCTTGTGTCAATTTCTCTCTTTTGATTATTCTTCTTCTTTGATGTCTCTGTCTCTTGTCAGCAACTCTCCCTTTGTATATGATTTCTTCATACAAATTCTCTCTTTATGGATATGATCTCTCCCTATTTGGATTAATCTGATAATGAATAATTTCTCTTGTGATGTGATAATATGGATACATTCTCTCCCTTTGACAACAATGCCAAATAAATATTTTACAAATATCTGACATTCATGTCAAATAATTATTTTCTTCTATCCATAATATATTCCTTGAATTTCCCTTATCCA
>MU224083.1:2733221-2765298 GCA_018584345.1 Thuja plicata
CCATATTTCTAAGAACATCTTGTTTATGAGGACTATTTAGACCTCTTATATTCCAAGATATAATCTTCATTTAATGGATTGGGGAGCAAATCTCAGGGATAGTAGATTGTTTACCATCTGCAATACTTTGTTTTGCTTCTAGCTCTCTCATAGCTTTATGAGAAGGTCTACCTCTTCCTCCCTAGGGAAATCCTACATCTGCTTTCTTCCTTCTAGTCTGGACTCCCCCTAGAGGGGTTATATCTACCTTTTTCCCTGATTCTTGTGCTTTTAGATTCAGTCCTCCTTTCTTAGAGGGTTTTTTGTCTTTCTTATTATTTTTCACCTCAGACCATAGGGATTCCTTCTTTTCTGAGGTACGAGACAAATCATCAAAACTTTCTTTTTGGGTATCCTCCTCACTGACTTCAGACCAGAACTTGCTACTATTTTCATTATTAGTAGATATCACCTGCTCACTCACTAAAGGTGAAGGTCCTAATTTATCCACACCTATTACTCCTTGTCCATTTGTTTCAGGGAAGAAGCCATTCTCATTTTGTTGTTCTATTCTTGGGACTTGTGGCTCCTTTTCAACACAAACTTCCAGAGGATCATTTTGGGGCTGGAGTTCCTTCTCCCTATTCCTGACTAGAGGGCTTTGATAAGCAGGTAAGGAGTCATCCACTTTTCTCTCTTGTTCTGTTGTATATGGGTTCTCCTACTCCAGGATCTGAGGTAAATCCTTATCAACTGATGTCTGAAAAATATCTTCCTCTGGCTGATTTATTAGATCAACATTTTGATCTTCTTTTGATTTTTTCTCTTCTAAGAAATTTAGGGGGATTGGAAGAGAGGAAGAAGAGCCATTTTTCTCTCTCCAAACAACTCTTGATTCTTTCTTTTTAGACTTAATAGAAGGTTTAAGAGGGCATTGTTTTTCCCAATGCCCATATTTTTTGCAGGTGAAGCAGGCAAAGGGGATTGATTCAAACTCCACAACTTGATTATGAGTACCCAGCTTTGAGTTAATTGAAATAACTTCTGGGAGGTCAGTCTTTTGATTAATGTTGACACAGATTCTTTCATATACTAATCTAGTCATTGCAGCTGTCATTGGGTCAATAGATAAGAGTTCCCCAAATGAATGAGCCAATCCCGAGAAAACATCTTCATGCCAGTATTCCAGAGGAAGACCCTAAACCCACACTGGGGCTGATTCAAACATATCCATATTAAGATCAAGATTTGCCCCCCATTTCTGAAGAGCCAAAGATGATTTACCAAACATCCAAGGACCCCCACACAGAACAATAGAAAGGTCTTCAGAACTAGAAAACTCAAAAGTAAAAAAACCTTTTGGTAAGGCAGCTATGTCGACTTGGCCTTTTAACCTCCATTTCCTTGCTGCATAAACCCTAACTGTATCAATATTAGGTCTTGGGCCCATGAACTTTCCTATTAGCATATTTTTCATTAAAGCTACTGTATGATCAACCAGTGAATCAGGAAGGAGAATACTAAATATTCCCTTCATAGGGTCCGACGTATTGTCAACAAGGGGAAAAGAAGATTTCCCAGTAGGTTTCACACCAAAAAGAGAGGTTCAGCTTCCATTTGCAGTATTTTTAAATAAAGGTTGACCATCTTTAGCTTCAGAAGGCTTACCATCACCTTTCGTTGTCTTTGGAGCATCTTCATGGATTTGGAATCTTGATAGAGGAATGTCCTCCCTTGTCTCTTTTGTGGAGCCCTCCACTGCTACATCTTTTACCTTTTCCTGAATCACTGGCACAGAAAAACTCTGAATGTTTCCAGAGGTCTCTTTCCCGCTCATGTCATAGTTCAAAAAGTCCCTTTTGCCACCTTCTCGGGGACGATTCTGATCTGGGTCTTTGTCCCCTTCTGCATCCTTTTTTCCTCCCTTGGTAATCTTGTTGCCTTCACCTAGATTCATCTGCAATCCTCCTCCAGCAAGTTTCCCACCCAAAGGGGAATTTGAATTCCCTCCAGCCGCTCGCTCTCCTCCTCTCCTCTCCATGGGGATTATAATAAAAGGTAAATGTTAGATTTGCCTTGTAAATAAATATAATTTCATAAATAGTTATTATGATTGCACATATTTATGAAGATGCATGTATGTTGCTTTAATTGTAGTTGGTGAACCATGGAATGTAGAAATAGTTCAAGGATGCCTTCACAAATGCATAGATATAATAATACTCCTCATAGATCTTCAATGTTTTTATACTTGATAGACACTTTCTTGAAGAGAAGAATACATATGGATGGTCAAAGGATCTTCTTGCTTGATTGATAACTCCTATACTTGTCCATGATGGGAGAGAAGCTTTCTAAAATGGAAAAGATTGCCTTTAACAATGCCTTGGATTCTTAAAGAATGCATGAGACTAGATCTTGAATTCTTGGATGTGAAATTGTAAGATAGAATTTTCTTTCCTTATGAAATTTATGTCCAAACGAGGAGAGATGGGCCACTTATATACCTCTCATAACATTTTTGGGATTCAAAAATTAGAGGAGTTTGACACTGGATCTAATATTTTGCTAAAAACCCACAATAGACTACCCATTTGAATTTGGGCTCAAATCTCAAGGTATAAATCATCCAGGGAATTTTGTACCTGGGTACACATGTCCCAAGGCATTCTATACCTGGGTACACATTACCTAGGGTGTTCTATACCTGAGTACACATTTCCCAGGGTGTTCTATACCCAAGAAAATAGGTTGAATTTTGAATGGGGATTCAGGAAGGAGGAAAACATGTCAAAATTGGGGGAGATAGGTTGTTGGTTCAAGCACAATGGACATGAAATCTTCAGAATGCCAAAAATAGGGTCTAACTGAGCATCTAATAATAGGTGCTAAGTTTTTAGGATGGTACAGAGAAGAAGATACAACAAACTACAATACAAGATTAGAAAAATATGTAGGAGAAAAGACTAATGTAGGAGGAACCAAAGATATAGTAGGTCAGAATGATTCACATTATAGCTCTTTGGTTTTTTTATTTATTATATGCCTTATACAATAAATCACCATGGGAAGAATATTCCCCACTAAAGCATGCCAAAAGTGATGAATTAAAAATCATCCATGTGATGCTAATCTGGTTGATAGTCAGTATCATAAATAATGTAAATCTTACCCTCGTGGAGAAATTTAAGACATGTGTGTATTGCTCAGGGGACCACATCCATAGAAACTAGTGTGTGAATGTCTATCTTTGTTGAGAATAGATCTGGCTCAGGGATAACAACAAATGTGCTAGACACCACCTTGATTTTTACAAGGACTATCAAGGTTGTGCACCACATAGGTATAAAAAAAGACCCATCGCATGTTTGAAAGGTAGCATGACACATGTTGTATTTCTCTCAATGAAGGTCATTGATAAAAATGTCATTTTTTATAGTTACATATACTATGTACAATGGATTATCCATAACACATGTGACAATATTAAGGTTGATTTGTGTAGGATTATAGAGAGGAGTAGGCTACCCATAATACAAAGCATTTTGATCTTTGGCTTGGATGTGAAATTGGATTCATGGTGACCATATTTACATAAGGGAAACCACTTGATGGAGAATAAGATAATGCGCAAATAAAATTCAATGAATGCAATGGAAATGGGTTGATTTAGATTTGAATTTCACTATTCACCCTATCCATGAACTTATTAGATTTATTCTTCTTATGCATGACCCAGATGACATCACTATATTTATAGTCATAGGCACCATTTCATGGACATATATAACATTCAATGTCATGGACAGATACAGTGATTTTGGCAAAACTTTGAATCATCATACTAGTAAGGGTATGGTTTGTTATCTAAAAGAGGTTTGATCTTGGGGAGGGTTATCAAGTTATCTTTCAACAATTTTTGTAATTGTAAAATCAAAAAGGGAAGCAAGGCTCGTGGAGATTTGTCCACCTTTTCTTAATGCATAATCGAAAGGAAGATGACCCAATAGGCTCAAGTAGGACTTAAGTGATAACTAAGCGCAATAATCCTTAATTATAGTGATTAAGATAGGATTGATGAGGGGAAAATGATATGATGATGCAAGATAGGAGGCTAAATATTCAAATATATCAAGTTTTGAGAAATACAGAATGATAGAAAATAGACAAACAACTGTAATGACTTGAAATGAAAATTGGAAGACTGTACTAACCTACAATATAAAATTTGAAGCTAATTTTTAGGGTAGAGATTGACTATATTGTTCTGTTCCTGAGAAAAAATATTGTGGGGTGTTATGTTCCTAGTGACTTTTCCTAAAACTTTCAGAGTTGATTTGACAGATCTCGTACTTTCCAGATTAAGTCCTGATAGCTTCAACCCCTATTCATGTACACAAATGGGGGAAAATGTTGTGGAAAGTGGTTTGCCTTGGTCAAACCCTTGTTTAATAATCAATCTTGAAGTGTAAATGAAATTTCATAAAGGAAATATTGCTGATATGAAATAGAAGCTAGATCTGAACCATAAATTATCTCCCACCTTGATAATTTCGCAATACCTCTTTTGATGTAATCACAAATTTTAATGAAATATACTTTGAATCCATATAGAAACCTCAAAGTAAATCATGAAAGACAAGATTTTGCACCATGAATGTTGTAGTTTTCCACAATGCTTGATGAAGGAGAAGAATAATGTTTTTCTTGAAGACTTGGATGCTTGAAGACCTTTAGAATGCTTGGATGTGAAATTGTAGAAGAGTTATTGAAATCTTGGTCATGAATCCTCCTTACCAAAATAAGGAGAGATTGGCCACTTATATACCTCTCACAACATTTTAGTATTAAAAATTGATCCAAGCTAGACATGGGACCTAATTTATTACCAAAACAGTGTAATATGGCCCTAATTTGAATTTGAGCCCAATTGTGGGGGAAAAAATGCCTTTGATTTATATACCTAGGATAAAGTGCCAAAATTAAAATGAGGGGTTAGGGATATATGATAGATGCCAAAATCAAAGGCACAACTGATTTTGAGGTCGGGAAGAAGTATAAAGGTCACAAATGGTAACATGGGGCCCTTATAGGCTAATAAATTATTGAAGAGGAGAAATAATAGAGGATAATGCATATAAATAAGGACCCACATCACTATTTGGTGAATTTGAGTTAACACAAGACATATAATATTGATTTAAATGTTTAATGAGTGTTAAGAGAGTGTGAAATCAATGTGGGAACACATACATGCTAAAATGGGGCTATTATACACTAAATTTTGCACCCTATTCAAGCTCTCGTAGTCTTGATAATCTAGTATAACATGGGAATAATTTCCAGGTTGTGGGACCTTTTCTAACTGAAATGAGACCTCCAAGTTCTAGGTTGGTTCCTCTTGGATTATCACCTTAATTTTCTCTTTATGCATGAAAGTAAACTAGATAGGAAAGGGGATAGAAGGAATGTTGAAAGGGAAATGACTGATAAGCACTATCCTACTAGGTGATACATCAAAGGTAATTTTCTGAATTAAAACACAGCAATCAACCTTAGAAAGAGGAATGGAATCTAATATTAAACACAACTTTCTAGATAGGCTTGTTAGAATGAATTTAGAATAACTGATAGGGGGGTGAATCAGTTATCCTTAGGTCTAGATATACCAATTGAAACTTTATAGCACTTTAAACAACTCAGATCTTCTCGGCAATAACAGCATAAGTCAACAACATAAATATGCAGTTTACTGTTCAAATGTAATCAGCTAGTAGAAACTTAACAGTAAAACGCAACATAAACATTCACACAAGTTGACACCAGTATTTAACGTGGAAACCCAAATTGGGAAAAGCCACCACTAACATGCTACCAAGTTTTCACTCTTCTGAAGTGAGCTCTGCTAGAAGCCAACCCTGTCAAAGGTTACAAAACACATTGCTAAATGTGACCTGGTTAAAGGATTTAATCACCCTGTCAGGAGTGGCCTTGTTAGAGGTCTTAGAACATTCCACCTTAATGTCACCTTGCTTAAAGGATTTATACAATGACTATTACATCAACCTGGTTAAAGCATTTTGACTAATACAATGGTTAGAAAGTAATCAGCAGGTGTGATCTAATACATACAACTTACTTTGCAAATCCAGATCCAATTCAGCTCTTATGTTAATTCACTGAGTGGCCTCCATTCTCATTTCAATCTTCAGATCTACTTGGAAATCCATCAAGCAATCACTTTCGCAACTCTCCTCTTCTCTGTTCAGCCTTCTCTACTAGATCATGTCAATCAGTAAATTAGCCATGCAATCCTCTTGCATACAATTTTCACATACACCTTTTCTTGAATATCCCCTTGAGGTTATCTTATACCTCTTCATCTAGGTAAAATAAATATTTTCCACTTAATCAAGATCATAGATCTTAGGTTAGGTCAGATCCAACGGATCTTTCCATCATTTACATTTAATTTACTTCTCTGAAGTAATCACTAATTAAATCTTGGATCCATGCATTAATTATAGTTACCCGTGTATTTAAATAGTGTGGACCAATCGTGCTTATCCTTAATTAACTTTACATATCCCAATAAATTCAATTATGTCAGCCAGAGATCTCAAATCTCAACAATTACCAAAATATTGTTGTTCAACCAACATTGTGTTCTTCCACTTGGTCATCACTATTTTCCTTGGCAATTTACTGGCACTTCATCGACACTTAGAAATTATGCTCAACATACACTGGTGCTCGGTCGACACAAACTTTGCTTGGCATATAATGTTCCCAGTAAAATGACATCATAACTTAGTGTAATAGATAAACAACACATTACTTTTCCAATGTGCCAACTGATCAAGTACCCTTGTAATTTCTCATAACTCAACCATTTCACTCAGTCTTCTTGCTATCCTTGCCTTCAAATCTTCTTCAACAATCAATAGATATGGTACTCAAATAGATAGAAATAGTCTCACCAGTTAAGGTTTGACATCAATGAAAAAACAACAATTGTTTACATTGTAGCTTTCCAACAATCTCCCTCTTTGGCATTGATGGCAACACTAAACATTAAAACAATAATTTTACAAACATAGTTACCATACAATCCAAAAAGTCATCCTGTGTTCCTTGATATGAACAAATATTCATTAATGTCTTTAGCTTCATTCTGATTCTCATCTTTTAAAACATTTCTCCCTCTATGTCTGTAATCACACTGAAATATTTTATTTTTGATCATCTGTAGACTCTCTCTTTCAGTAAACTCTCCCTTTTTCTCTAAGTATAGTAAACTCTCCCTCTTTGACAGCAATGCCAAAGACGTTGACATCTTCATCATGCAGATTCTTTTGTGCTAACTCAGTATCATGTTTTTCCTATCATCTTGCTTATGATTGGTCCTCTTTTCTATCCTTGTCTTTCTTTCACAGCTTTAGGCAGCATCCTAAAGTGTGACTTCCTGTGCATCAATGTGTCAAATATTCTAAATATAACATTTGATGTAACAGTTCCATTATGAACTAATTAGCCTCAGTTAGGGGAATCACCCCTAATTTACATTGCAGATACTCATGATCATCCTTGGGTAGTGCTTTTGTAAATATGTCTACTAAATGTTCCTTAGTATGCACATATTCCAGTCTCACTTCCTTGCTTTGAACTAGCTCCCTCAAGTAACAATACTTGATAGGTATATGCTTTGTCTTAGAGTGCATGACAAGGTTCTTAGAGATATTGATGGCACTTGTGTTATCACAATATATAACAACTGGTTCTGTGATATCTTCTTTAGAGAAGTTAACTATTGTTGCCACATACTCGACTTCAGCTGTAGATTGTGAGGTGCAATTATATTTCTTGCTTGTCCATGAAACCAATCTCTTTCCCAAAATAAATGTGCCACCTATGGTGCTTTTCCTGTCATCAACATTTCCAGCCCAATCAGAGTCAGTGTAAACTCTAAGCTCAAACTTATCATTCTTTTTGTAATACAGACCATATTCATATGTTCCTTTCAAATATCTCAGAATTCTTATTACTGCCATCATATGACTTAATTTTGGATGGGTATAAAATCTTGCAATAATTCCAATAGCCAAAGAAATATCAGGTCTATTGTGCACAACATATTGTAGCTTTCCAATCATTGACATGTAAAGGGTTTGATTCACTTCTTTTGTATCATCATTTTTTTTTAACTTTTGTCCAGTAGCCATGGGTGTACTCACTGGTTTTGATTCTTTCATTCCAAAAAAATTTAGTATCTCCTTGAAATATTTTGATTGAGTAATATAGATACCATTCTTCATTTGATATATTTGTAAGCCAACAAAGAATTTTTTTTCACCGAACATAGACATCTCAAATTCAGTTTGCATCTCTTTTGCAAATGTTTGGCATAACACATCTTTTCCTCTAAATATAATGTCATCAACAAAAAAATTCAACTAATAAAGTACCTTTATTTTGTTGTGTCTTCAAATATATATTGTTGTTGTCATTGGTTCTTGCAAATCCAATCTTTATCAAATAATTATGCAATCTCTCATACCATGCTCTTGGTACTTGCTTCAGTCCATATAGTGCCTTATGTAATCTACAAACCATGTTCCTCTTGCTTGGTTCAACAAATCCATCATCTTTTTCAATGTACACTTCTTCTTCTAATATCCCATTTAGAAATACTGACTTTACATCCATCTGATAAACTTTAAAACCTTTGTAGTCTGCATATGCAAGTAAGGTTCTGACTCCTTCCAATCTTGCAACTGGGGTGAATCTTTCTCCATAATCAATTCCTTCCTCTTGTGCATAACCCTTGCATACCAGTCTAGATTTATTCCTTGTTACTTCTCCATGTTCATTAAGCTTATTTCTGAATACCCACTTAGTACCAATAACATTTTTGTCATTTGGCCTAGGTAAAAGTGTCCAAGTCTTATTCTTTTCAATCTGTTCAATCTCTTCATTCATGGCTTGTATCCAGTCTTCATTCTCTAAGGCATCTTTTACTATTTTAGGCTCAAAATCACATAGCAAGCATGTACCATCTCTCAACTTACTGCTTGTCATAAATATAGAATCCTATGATTTGATCAGGTTTTTGGTGCCTTCTAACATACTTTGCTCGATTAGGTTCTTTCTTTGCTTCAGATTCATTATTTACGTTCAATTCAGGTTGATTATGTGTCTCGGCATCTTCATCAGATAGATTGGAAATTACCTCCTCTTATCCGGAAACCTCATTCTGCGAATCGGCAACCTCATTCTTTGGTTCAGGTAATACATTAGAATCTTCCTCATCTAGATAGAAAAATGATTTGTAACTTTCAGGTTCTTGTATGATTTTTGCTTCATTTCTTTCTGCATATTCATCAATTCTAACATTTGCAATTTCCAAAATTTTGTTAGTGTTAGAATTCAAACACTTATATGCTTTACTTTAAGTTGAATAGCCAAAAATATGCCTTCCTCACCTTTAGCATCAAGTTTTCCATTTCTGTTATCCTTCAGTATGAAACATTTTCTTCCAAAAAAATTGAAATATCTTACATTAGGTGCATATCCATACCATAGCTCATAAGGAGTAGAATTATTACCTTTCTTGACTTATACTCTATTCAGGGTATAGACTGTTGTACTTACAGCCTCTCTCCAATATTTTTGTGCAACATTTTTCTCCATCATTAGTGTTCTGGCACAATCCATGATAGATCTATTTCTTCTTTCAGAAATACCATTATGTGGTGGTGTCCTAGGTGCGGACATCTGTCTTTTTATACCTCAGTCATTGCAGAACATGTTAAACTTGTTAGAAATAAACTTGCCTCCTCGGTCAGATCTCAAACATTTTAGACTTTTGCCTGTCTCCTTTTCAAATTTTTCCAAGTACCACTTAAATAACTGGAATGCATCAAATTTTTCTTTAAGAAATATAGCAGTCATCACTCTAGAGTAATCATCAACAAATAGAATAAAATATCTATCTCCACAGTAACTTTTCTCACCAATGGGACCACAAATGTCAGTATGAACCAATTTTAGAATTTCCTCATATGTATGAGTCTGGCTTTTGAAACTAGATTTAGTCATTTTTTCCAATTGACATTGCTTACACATTGCATTTTCAGGTTTCTTTAACTTAGGCAGCCCTCTAACCTTTTTCAGTTTGCTTATGCTTACCAAGTTATCAAAGTTTACATGACACACCCTTTTATGCCATAACTAAACATCATTATATTGTGCAAACAAGCATGTCTCATCAGCTAAGTCCAGATAGAACAAGTTACCTTTTGTTTTATCTCCACTTCCAACTAGTTCTCCAGTGGCATCATAGATCTTTGCCTTCTTGTTATGGAATTCAACTCTGTAACCAGAAGTATTCAGCTGTGTAACACTCAATAAATTATAGTTAATATCATCAACCCAATATACATTGTCACATCTGATCTTGTTAGTCAATTTAATTGATCCTTTCCCTTTAACAAGACATGGTGCATCATTACCAAATTTAACATAACCGCCATTGCACTGATCTAAATTTCAAATTTATCCTTATCACCAGTCATGTGATGTGATCAACCACTGCCAAAAATCCATCGATCACCTTTACTTGTATAAGAAATTATTGTAGTTTTCTCATCATCATTAGAATCATCTTTCATAGCAGCATACACAACTTCTATATCATTTTCATCAGAATTATCAGTTCCACTGTCAGAAGCTTCTTCGGCTACATAGAAAGATTTCTTACCTTTGTCTTTGTAATCATTAAGCTTTCTAAAGTCTCGGTCATCTGTTTTGTCTTTTTACTTGTTGTCTCTTCTTTCATATTTTTCATTCTTATCAGGACATCTAGCAGCAATATGACCAACTTTGTTACATGAAAAACAAATGATAGAAAGTTTACCTTTGAATTTTCCTTTTCCTCTAGATAGTCTTCTTGCCATAAGTGCCTCAAGTTCTTCTAGATCATCATTTGTAGTGTCGCTATCACTGTTTACACATTTCTTTCCTTTCTTTGATTTGTTAAGGACCAACTAGGATCTGAATGCAGAATCAATAGCTTATGGAGTGTAGTTATCAAATTTTGACATCTCAAATGTAGTAAGTCTACCTACCAGACCTTCTAAAGTCAAATTGTTATTAGGAGTACATCTTAATTATTGAATTGTAGATACTCTAATAACGCATATAAGAAGAATATTTCTTAGTACCTTTCTCATAATGGTGTTATCATCAATGGTCCCATTAGCTCCTCTAATAGCATTAACAACCTATTTTATCCTACCACAATATTGAACTATATTTTTTCCTTCTTGCATTTTCATTTCATCAAAATTACCTCTTAAAATTTCAGATTTGGCTCTCAGCACATTTGTGTCTCCTCCATAGATGGTTGCTAGGGTATCCCACATCTGCTTTGCATTTGTATAATTCTTAATGTCTTCAAATTTTGGATAGCTCAGGGATGATGTGATCTCCAACATTGCTTGATTGTGTTCCTGCTTTTCTCTTAACTATTTAGCGGTGAGAGGTGTTGTTGGGACTACATAATCATGTTTAGTATAGCGCTTAGCAGCATCACCAATACCAGCTAGATGCAATTTCATCAAACTCTTCCATGCAGGGAAGTTATCTTTGTTCAACTTTGGTACCTCCTTTTTATACATCTTGATCTTTTGCTCCAAGTACCTTCAAACTATTTTCAAGAGACCAAAGCTTTGATACCAATTGTTAGAATGAATTTAGAATAAATGAGAGGGGTGGATTAGTTATCCTCAGGTCTAGATGTACCAATTGAAATTTTATAGCACTTTAAACAACTCAAATCTACTCGGCAGTAACAGCATAAGTCAACAACATAAATATGCAGTTTACTATTCAAATGTAATCAGCTAGTAGAAACTTAACAGTAAAACACAACATAAATATTCACACAAGTTGACACTATTATTTAACATGGAAATCCAAATTGGGAAAAAACACCAGTAACATGCTACCAAGTTTTCACTCTTCTGAAGTAAGCTTTGCTAGAAGGCAACCCTGTTAAAGGTTACAAAACACATTGCTAAATGTGACTTGGTTAAAGGATTTAATCACCCTGTCAAGAGTGGCCTTGTAAGAGGTCTTAGAAAATTCCACATGAATGTCACCTTTCTCAAAGGATTTATACAATGACTATTAGGTCAACCTAGTTAAAGGATTTTGACTGATACAATGGTTAGAACTTAATCAACAGGTGTGATCTAATACATACAACTTACTTTGCAAATCCAAATTCAATTCATCTCTTATGCTAATTCACTGAGTGGCCTCCATTCCCATTTCAATCTTCAGATCTTCTTGGAAATCTGTCAAGCAATCACTTTTTCAACTCTCTGCTTCTCTGTTCAACCTTCTCTGCTAGATCATGCCAATTAATCAATTAACCATGCAATCATCTTGCATACACTTTTCACATACACCTTTTTTTGAATATCCCCTTAAGTTTATCTTATACCTCTTCATCTAGGTAAAATAAATCTTTGCCACTTAATCAAGATCATAGATCTTAGGTTAGGTCAGATCCAATGGATCTTTCCATCATTTACATTTAATTTACTTCTCCAAAGTAATCACTAATTAAATCTTGGATCAATGCGTTAATTACGGTTACCCATGTATTTAAATAGTGTAGACCAATCGTGCTTATCCTTAATTAACTTTACATATCCCAATAAATTCAATTATGTCGGCCAAAGATCTCAAATCTCAACAATTACCAAAATACTGTTGCTCAGCCAACACTGTGTTCTTCCACTCGGTCATCACTATTTTCCTTGGAAATTTATTGGCACTTGGTCGACAATTAGAAATTATTCTCGGCATACACTGGTGCTCGGTCGACACAAACTTTTCTTGGCATATACTGTTCTCAGTAAAATGACATCATGACTTAGTGTAATAGGTAAACAACACATTACTTTGCCAATGTGCCAACTAATCAAGTACCCTTGTAATTTCTCATAACTCAACCATTTCACTCGGTCTTCTTGTTATCCTTGCCTTCAAATATTCTTCAACAATCAATAGATATGGTACTCAAATAGATAGCAATAGTCTCACCAGTTAAGGTTTGACATCAATGACAACACAACAATTGTTTACATTGTATCTTTCCAACAAGGCTTGCATAAGTATTTCATAGAGAGGTCTGACATAAACAGAGGCTATTCAGGGAAAGAGATGATTTCACAAACAATAACATATTCACTATAAATAAACACGGACTATGACCTGCAAACAAACATCCATTTCTGCAATCAGGCATAGGAATGAGACAAAATAACAGTGGACTGAATAAGATCCACAAACTCATCTAAATCAGATCATCCACAGTAGTACACAATATTGTAGAAAGAAAGAGGGCTCAGGAACTCCAAGTTCATTCCAATACCAATCTCTATATTATATTCCAGTAAGATAAGTACAAACAAGAAGACCCAAGGACAGGAAGAATGTCACAAAAAGCCTTTGCAATATTTGCAGTTCAATGAGATAACTAACACATGAAAACTTAGGGGTAGAGAAAATGCCACAAAAATCTTACGCTAGCCAAAAAAATCTAAGCTAAAAAGATTTAAAACTAACTTATATACATGTTCCTCCTAGCACGCAAGCTCAAGGAAACAATCTGATTAGATTAGGGTTACAATATATTTGCAATAGAATAATCAAAAACCCTAAGTCTATCCATTTGGCTCATCAATGCACCCTCAAGAAATATCTCAGAATATTAGATATGTCCTTGAAAACTTTCCTATCATCATAAATGCAGTCTGAAGAAACTAGTCCGATCCATCCCTTTATCTGCAACGTAAAATTTTGTGCCACCGCTATAGACTCTGACCATCAGATCTTTTGAATTTTAAATATTTAAATAAGTAATAGTCATAGGTGGCATGAGATGATCTTATCAACAGATCAGAAATCTTTGACATTTTCATTTAAAATACAGCCGTCGATCTCCATCTTATTCTAATTGTCTTTGTCTTTAACCCAAGCTTTACTTCCCTTGAACTCTGGTTACCTAAAATCCTTTATATTCCTGAGTCGGGACAACATCTCTTTAACCCTGAGTTCCTTTGGAAACTTCGTGACTACCGTTGGATTAGATCAAGATCGGGCATCCAGCGCTAAATCTCCAATCCTTAAGAGAATATTCCATTTTATTATGAGACTTAGCGACTGCGTGATAACCTGACTCACCTTTTACCTTGGGTTCCTTACCAAAACTTGGTGATGGCATAGTCTCGTAGTCTCCTTTCACTTCACTTAACCTTGGTTACATCACGAGACTCAGTGACAATCGAGAGATCTTAGCATAATAAATTACTTGCGTGAAGTTGGGAGAACTTTTTTCTGACCCCACCACCTTATAAAAATTAAGTGAATGAAGAAAATAGAACAGTAGTCTCCAAGTCTCGTAATCTTTGCTAATTTCATGACTTTCTCAAGAGACTTAGTGAAAATCGTAAGATGGGAAATATAATTCATCATGATCAACAGTGTGCGGGAAGTCTCACGAGCATCGAAGAATATTCATTTTCTTGCCACGACAAGGAGACAAGAGGTAATCTCAGGATCGCTGGATGATATGGAATATTTCAATTTTATCACGCGACTTAGAGACAAAGGGATGGGAAAAGCGCACATGAAAAAAGGAAACTTAAGTTTCTAGAAAAGGTAATGAAAAATTAGAACAAGCTTGGGATAGCTAGGGTTCTTATCAAATCTGCATAGGGTTTTTTCATATTTAGGCTCTTTTCCATGAGCAAGGATAAATTGGAGGCCTGGAGATATTTGCAGAGTTGGGGAAAACATGGAAAAAAACTATATAGACTAGACTCTACCCTTGTGGGAGCCTCATTTACTCCACCTGTAGCCAAAATTTGCATGATAGGGAAATTTTGGATAATATTTTGGTGATTTCTATGGGATGTCTGCCTGCTAGACATTGAGAACCAGTGGCCTTTAACATCCATTGGGCATAGGAGTCATCATTTGTATACTGGATCGGAGACCTCTGGGAAGGCGTGCAAATTTGAGCTAGGAGGAGGAACAACTTAACTATGCAGAAGCACTTCTTGGAAAGCAGGAGACTAACCTAGAAAGCAAGGACAAAAATAAGGAAACATATTTACAAATTTTTACAAGGAAGGAAAAACCTCAAAACAAGGTTTCAAGTGGAATCCATTAACAAAAATGGGCAAGGGATCTCCTCCAAGAGTAGATAAATGGAAAGCATTATGCTTCTTGCACTCAGTGATGATGAATGGAACTCCCCAGAAGGAATCAAATTTAGTATGTCTAACAGGCTTGATCTTGAACTCATCCCATTTGAGGACAACATCCCTAATTTTGAAATTTCTAGCCCTGGCTCTTTTATCAAAACTTTTCTTTGTTTTCATTTTATGGAATTCCATATCTTTCATGGATTTATCTCTTTGTTCCTCTAATTCCATAATCTGAGCATACCTAATTTGCAAAGGGTCTCATTCTTCAAACAAGACACGTTGAGTAGCTAAGTCCAAAGCTAGTGATTCAGTTGAAATGGACAACTTAGCTTCTCTTCCATACACTAACATGTAAGGACAATTCCCAATGATCTTTTTTGGGGTAATTTTGTCTAACCATAAGGCAGATTTCAATTTGGTGTGCCACTCTCTTGGTTATCTTGTAGGGTCTTCTTGATTATCTTAATCAAGTTCTTATTAGTTGATTCTGCCAAACCATTTCCCTGAGGATAATATTTTGAACTTGTGTTCAAGTGAACACCATGTCTAATTGCCCACTCTGAGAATTTGAGGCCTGTGAAAGCTAATGCATTGTTTAAAATAATGGAGTCTGAGACACCAAATCTGTGAATTATATCATCATAAAAACTCAGGACAACATTCTCATTTGCTTCTTTCAATGCAACTACCTATGTCCATCTAGTGAAATAATCTGTTGCAGTAATTATCCATTTATGGCCTGCACTAGATGGAGGATTAATCATGCCAATGAAATCTATGCCCCATATCATGAAAGGTTGCACTATTCTGATGGGCTGAAGGGGCAAGGATGCAAGTCTTTCTTTTCCTGCAAACATGGCACACTTGATGCATTTTCTTACATAATCATGACTATCCTTGAAGATAGATGGCCAATAGTATCCAGCCCACATGATCTTAAAAGAAGTAGTCCAAGGAGATAAATGACCTCCAGAAGGTCCATCATGAAATTCAAATAGGACATTTGTTATCTTTTCTAAATCAATGCATCTCAAAAGGACACCATTGTGGTCCTTTCTATAAATAATTTCATCTATCAACACAAAGGGAATGGATTGTAATCTATAGTACCTTCTTTTTTAGGGATCTAGATCTATAGGGCATTCCCTCATTTTCAAGAAATGAATCATGTTAGGCAACCAACCTACTGCCTTGACATGATCTTCTGTCAAATGCACAACTAGAGATGCATTATCTTGTTGTTGTTCTCTTAGGGTATCATCTTCTGTTAATTGCTCACATAAGCCTCTCCTTCTAACCAGTTTAGTTATTTGGACATCAATGTCATATTCCATGACTTTGGTAATCCAACCACCTCTTTTTTCATTTAGGTCTCTAGAAATCAAGAATTCTTTGACACTTGGATGAGTGACCCTCAGTTGCACTGTGTTGTGGGTTAATAGATGTCTAAAATTCTTTAGGATTTTGACCATAGCAAGCACATGTTTTTCTACAAAGGAATACCTTTTTTTATATTCTTCCAAACCTTTTCCAAAGAAAGCAATAGGTTGCTCCAATCCTTCAGAGTTTTCATGGGTTAATTATGCAAAAATAGCATCTGATCCTCCAAAAGCATAAAGGATAAACTCCTTACTGAAAGAAGGATTCAATAGGGAAGGAGCTTCTGTCAGAGCCTCTTGGATAGATTAGAAATTGGCTTTCCCTTCTTTGCTCCAATAGAAATATGTACTCTTCTTCAACATTGTTGTCAAAGGCTTTAATAAATCTGCAATATTAGGCAAGAAACGCCTGAAAAATTTAGTACTTCCTATGAAAGATTAAAGACTTTTATTCTAATGTGGGAGTGGGAGCTCTAAAATAACTACAAGCCTCTCAAGGTCTATTGTAACTCCTTTCTTGGATACTATATATCCCAACAATTTCCCTTCATGAATTACAAACACACATTTCTTGGGATTAAGAGATATCCCAAACTCTCTACATCTTTCAAATATCTTCCTCAGATGTTTGATATGATCTACTGCATGCTTAGAATAAATAGTTATGTCATCTAAGTAGACCAGTACAAACATATACATGAGGATTTTAAAGGCCATATCCATTGCCTTTTGAAAATTAGCACCTGCATTAGACAAACCAAAGGGCATTTTTTGATAAGCCTTGGTTCCCCACTTGGTTGTAAATGAAGTCTTATATTGATCTTCTTCATGAACCAGGATCTAATTGTAGCCTCAATAGCCATCTAGTAATGAAAATATCTTAGATCCAGAGACACATTGTAGAATTTGCTCCATAGATGGTAGTGGATAGCAGTCCTTTAGGGAGGCCCTATTAAGGTCTCTAAAGTCAACACATAATCTGAGTTCCCCATTATTCTTTCAAATAGGAACAAGGTTGGAAACCCAACTAGTATGCTTTATGGGGTAAATAATTCCACTTTCAATCAGTTTTATCACTTCTTTGTGCATAAGTGGTTCAAGCTTGGGGTTGACATGTCTTTGCTTCTATCTTACTGGTTTGGCATTTGGTTCCAATTCAATTTTATGTTGAGAAATTGTAGGATTGAAACCTTTGAGGTCTTCATACTGCCAGGAAAACACATCACTAAACTCTTTGAATAACTGAGTATAGGCATCTTTCTCTAGATCAATGTTTACCTTCCCAAACTTTAAGGTTTTACCTGGTTCTAGTTTTAGATTAGTGAAATGTTCTTGCTAAAGTACCAGGCCAACTTTACTTTTTTGTCCTTGGTCATCTCTATTGAAGACGGATTCTAGGGTGACTAGCCCTTTTGGAATTTTATTTTATTTAAGTTGTACCATTGGTCTCCATAGTTTTGCATCAATTTGTCTTGGTTATGCTCTAAAAAGACATCTTCCTCAAATAAGAACTGCAGAATTTTCTCATCATTGTCAAACACTTGCCAATTAACATCATTGTCAAGGATAGAGGGCCTGAAAATCACTTTTATATGTTGTTGATCCTTCTCTTTTGAAACACTATTAGGAATGTCATACTGGGATCCTACAGCAGGTAATTTGTCTGCATTCTGATTTAATTTTCTAGGGATGGAAATAATATTGAAAGATTGGAAATCTTCTATAGCATCCCAAACTCTATGCTTATATGCTCTCATTTTATCATTTTTTGTTGCACTTATCCCTCTCACTTGGCTGACTACCAGCTCACTATCACCATATACCTTTAAGGATTTGATATCTCTCTTTTTGGCCCACTCCAATCCATTTACTAGGCTCTCATATTCAGCAGTGTTACTAGTGCAAGAAAAACTGAACCTAAAAGATGCATAATACTTTTCACCTCTCAGAGAGACTATCATAGCACCACCACCAGCACCATGTCTAATTCTAGCACCATTAAAGTATAGTTCCCAAACTTGGTTGCTCTAATCTTCTGGATCAGTATCTGTTTTGAAAAGATTTGGCTCTATGGATCCATTCTCTTGTATCAAGTAATTCCCAAAACTAGCATCCCAAATAACATTGGCTTGGGCCTGTGAAGCTCTCTCTAATTCCAAATCATCTAGATAGATATCTAGGATACCTTCTATTTTAGTTTTTTTTTCTCTGATGATTGGGAAATCATTACTGTCAAGTGCAAGGTAGCTTGTATTAATTACATTAGACACATAAGGCTCTATATGGTGTTTTTCCAATGATTCGGACTTGATAGTAACCTTAGTCCCATATCTAGTATAGAAAATCATGTGAGACCAGTCAAAAGAAAGATAGCCTCCTATCTTGGTTGTGAATTCCCTTGATAAACATATGGAAAATAGGGCAGGAAGGTATATGATATATATATCAAGGAGGATATAGAAATTGGGACTTGCATGAAGGATTAATCTTGTATCTTTTGCTACACCTATGGTATTTACTGAGAAACCATCAAGGTGGGTCACCTTCTTTTGGAAAGGTTCATATTTAAGTCCTAATTGGTCAGCTACCTTTTGGGCATGATAGAGCTAGTAGCCCCACTATCTACCATGCAATTATGTACTAAAAATTTTCCAATGATTAAGGATACATAAAATGGAGGTGGCTTTAAGTTCCTACCTTGTATGGCATCTGCCTTGGAGTTGTTGCTTGAAGTCTCTTCCTTTTGATCAATGTTAACCAACACTGGCTTAGAAAATTATTTTGTATGTTGTTGAGGAATCACCTCTTCAGACATGGTCTTCTTCAATATTTCAAGTTGTCCTGGAATAGCTAAAGAGTCCCACATGGTCATAGTGACATTTACCTTCTTCATGTTGTCCACAATATTGAAGGGTATTATTGTGTGCACTTTCTGGTGTGTCTTTACTATGATAGGCTTAATCTCCTTGAGACCCTGGCATTCTTTGGCTAGAATGGTGGGAGCCTTCTTTAATATGATAGGATTAAACAGATGTGAAGATTCAGTAGATGTAGAAGCTTTAGCCCCATCTCCCGTTTGCTCCATGTCTTGAGCTCTTCTTTTAGATCTAGTGTTGGCAGAAATTGGAGACTCATTATTCACTCCATTGAAATCTTGTTCCTCCAAATTGAAAAGAGAAGTCCCCTCGGCATGTATATCATGTTGGGGCATTGACCCACTAGAAGAGGCCTCTGATTGTGCATTTGAGGAATTTTGCACCATGAGTTCTTGATGCACCCTTCCATTTAAGCATGGTGTCCGATTATGGGACTAATTGCAAGGATAACACCATTCCATCTCTATAGAAAGATTTTTTTGACTTGGGACCACATCCCTGACTAGATTTGCAGAGTTAAGAGGGGAAGGTTTGTAAGTCTGAAACTTCCTTTGATTAAAATTTTGCCTTTGTCCCTGATAACCTCCTTGATATTGGGACCTATTTTGTTGATAAAATTGTCCCTAATTTTGATATTGTTGATTGAGATTTTGGTTCTATGGATGAAAGGATGGTCTACTCCCCTGGTCCTACTTCTCCAAGTTGGTAAACTTTTTGGTTAGAGTCTGCAGCAAGTTAGTCATTTCTTTCTGATGACTTTGCATCTCTTGTTGACTGCTTCTTAATTCAAGTAACTCTTGAGAAGGGAGTACTTTTGATTTCTCATAGCTAGTGGTAGCCTTAGGTGTTGTCGCAGTGGGTATAGGGGTAAAAGGAGGTATTTGTAGAGGTGCAGTGAGCAGGAGGTTAGGAAAAATGGGCATGGGTGGCCTTCTGACTATCATGCATGCCTGGATTAAACAATTTTCAGCCTTGACAGCTATGTCAAAAGCCTAAGGTAATGAGGTACCTCCCATGGATTGGATCATGACAAAGATTTGACCATTCAAACTTTGCAAGAAGTATAGGAAAGAATGTTCAATTGATGGCCTTACTAAGACTGGGATTCTATTCCATGTCTTGAGGAATCTATTATTAAAGTCTGTCATTTGTTCTTGAGGATCTCTCTTTATGGTTGTTAGTTTCTCAACCAAAGATAAATTATCTAATTTATCCTCAAAGTATTTACTTAATGAATCCCCTAATCCATCCCATGAATTAATAGAACCAACAACTAGAGTTCTAAACCATTCTAAGGCCTTACCTTTGAAAGAGGCTACTAATAGCTTGGTATCCACATCTTCTTCTCTGATATTATGTATACTACAGATAGTAGTCACATATCTTAGGTGCTCAAAAGTTGTTGTTTTTCCTTCACCTGTGAAATCAGGTAGACTTTTGAGTGCTACCAAGGGAACATCATGATGTTGAGCAAAGTTTAATGGACTTCCTTCATTGAAGGGTGCAAAAGCAAACTGTCTAGCCATTGCAGAAATTGTAACTTGCTGAGAAGCAATTGTGTGAGTTGTATTTGTGTTGAAGAGTGGAGTTGAATCTTCTTGTACCTCTCTAGTTAGAGATATTCCTCTTCTTCTGTGGTGAAAAAGCAAAGGTCTCTCCTCTGAGGCAGGTGGTGTAGACTATACCCTCCTTATAGGGGGTGTTCTTTGAGATGATCTACAGTAACTTCTTTTTAGAGGTAGCTATCAGAACTCAGAAGGCTTTGAGCTTCTTGTCTCAACTTTTCTCATAAACTGTGAATAGGACTGGATCTTCTATTCTTCACCAATGGAGTCACCAGATATACTTTCAAATTGAAACCTCTTCTAGGTCTATACTATGCAATCAGTATATCAGAGATAGCATAGATTTCAAGATGAACTTCTTTTGTTGTTCCCACCAGGCGTGCCAAATTTTTTATACACTAAATTTTGTACCCTGGTCAAGCTCTCATAGTCTTGATAATCTAGTATAACATGGGAATCATTTCTAGGTTGTGGGACCTTTGCTAACTGAAATTAGACCTCCAGGTTCTAGGTTGGATTCTCTTGGATTATCACCTTAATTTTCTCTTTATGCATGAAAGTAAACTGGATAGGAAAAGGGATAGAAGGAATGCTGAAAGGGAAATGTCTAATAAGCAAACTATCCTACTAGGTGATACATCGAAGGTAATTTTCTAAATTAAAACACAGCAATCAATCTTAGAAAGAGGACTGGAATATAATAGAATACAACTTTCTAGATAGCTTGCATAAGTATTTCATAGAGAGGTATGAGATAAGCAGAGGCTATTCAGGGAAAGAGATGATTTCACAAACAATAGCATATTCACTATAAATAGACATTGACTATGACCTGCAAACAAACATCCATTTATGTAATCAGGCACAAGAATGAGAAAAAATGGCAGGGGATTGAAGAATATCCACAAACTCATCTAAATTAGATCATCCACAGTAGTACACAATATTGTAGAAAGAAAGAGGGCTCTGAAACTCCAAGTTCATTCCAATACCAATCTCTATATTATATTCTAGTAAGAGAAGTACAAACAAGAAGACCTAGGGACAAAAAGACTGTCACAAAAATTCTTTGCAATATTTGCAATTCAATTAGATGACTAACACATGAAAACTTAGGGGCAGAGAAAATGCCACAAAAATCTTACACTAGCCAGAAAAATCTAAGCTAAAAAACTTTAAAACTAACTTATATGCATGTTCCTCCTAGCACACAGGCTCGAGGAAACAATCCAATCAGATTAGGGTTACAATACATTTGCAATAGAATAATCAGAAACCCTGAGTATTTCCATTTGGCTAATCAATGCACCCTCAGGAAATATCTTAGAATATCATATATGTCCTTGAAAACTCTCCTATCATCATAAATGTAGTCTGAAGAAACTGGCCCGATACATCCCTCTATCTGCAGCTTAAAATTTTGCGCCACCTCTATAGACTCTGAGCATCAGATATTTTGAATTTTAAATATTTTAATAAGTAACGATCATAGGTGGTGCAAGATGATCTTATCAATGGCTCATAAATCTTTGACCTTTCCATTTAAAATGCAGCTGTCGATCTCCATCTTATTCTGATTGTCTTTATCTTTAACCCAAGCTTTACTTCCCTTGAACTCTGGTTACCCAAAATCCTTTATATCACTGAGTCGGGACAACATATCTTTAACCCTGAGTTCCTTTGGAGACTTTGTGACTACTGTTGGATTAGATCAAGATCAGGCAGCCAGCGCTAAATCTCGAATCCTTAAGAGAATATTCCATTTTATTACAAGACTTAGTGACTGCGTGATCTTTAACTTGACTTACCTTTTACCTTGGGTTCCTTACCAATACTTGGTGACTACATAGTCTTGTAGTCTCCTTTCACTTCACTTAACCTTGGTTACATCATGAGACTCACTGACAACCAAGAGATCTTAACATAATAAATTGTTGGCGTGAAGTCAGAAGCACTTTTTTCTGACCCTGCCACCTTACAAAAATTTAGCGACTGAAGCAAATAGAACAATAGTCTCCAAGTCTCGTAATCTTTGCTGATGTCGTGACTTTCTCAGGAGACTTAGCGACAACCGTAAGATGGGAAATATAATTGATCACGATTGACAATGTGTAGGAAGTCTCATGAGCATCGAAGAATATTTGTTTTCTTTCCGCAACAAGGAGACTAGATGTAATCTTGAGATCGCCAGATGATATGGAATATGTCAATTTCATCATGCGACTTAGAGACAAAGGGCTGGGAAAAGAACACATGACAAAAGGAAACTTAAGTTGCTAGAAAAGGTAACGACAAATTAGAACAAGCTTGGGATAGCTAGGGTTCTTATCAAATCTGCATAGGGTTTTTTCATGTTTAGGCTCTTTTCCATGAAAAATGATAAACTAGAGGCCTGGCGATATTCGCAGAGCTGGGGAAAACATGGCAAGAAACCATATAGGCTAGGCTCTACCCTTGTGGGAGCCTCATTTACTCCACCTGTAGCCAAAATTTGCCTGATAGGGAAATTTTGGATAACAGGGGCTAAATTGATCATCTAATTGTTGGAATTAATGGGAAGTATGTACTGAGAGGGGAGGGGTGAATAAGTACCTCTAAAAAATTTTGTATCCTTTAATCAATTAACCTTTGTGTAATCAATTGTTTATCCATTCATCTAAGCTATACTATCTTGATGTAAGATATATCAACTCATAAACTTAACATATATGTGAACATTCATAGAAACATTCATGAAAGTAATTGACACATAACACAAGATATGATATCGTAGAAAACTCCTGTTAGGAAGTAAAAACTGCAGTGGGGATGGCACCCACAAAATCTTCACTATCTGCTAATTGGAAGGGGTCGGTTAAGGCTTATAATTTCATCACTTTTGATGATCTACCTGATTAAGAGTATCTATGGAGACCTATTAAAGTCTACTTAGTTAAGAGCTTTAGCAACACTATTGAGTGTGCACTCGGTTAAGAGATTTATATTTGGACTGTTAAATCCACCTTCCTTGAAAGGATTTGTACACTTTGATCCACTTGTTAGAATGATAGAAAATTACAATTTGACCTGGTATATGCAATCTCCTATTGTTGATATAGATCCATTTAAGTTTACATGAATAATATTATCACCTAATGTGATTGAATAATACCTCTGATTCTCGGTAGCATGTGTTCTTGGTTCTTGCTAACCAAATTCACCTTTTGTTGTTATGGTTCTTGAAAATTTTAATCTTATCCATAGATGTGCTCATAGGCTTCATTCATCCTCTCATCTATATTCACATCTTCTATAATGAGTGATTGCATCATCTATTTATAAGATGGATTGACATCATTAAGTTTCACGAAAAATAATGTTAACTCTAAGATCAGGTTTACAATTTTTTACCTTGATCTCCTAGTCTATGTGTTTTAAATCAATGAGACTAATTAAAGAACTTACATTCATGTTTCTTGTCCCTAAGTAAATGGTTTTAAAAAAAAATCAAGATTCTATAAATAGAACATGACTATTTTATCTGACGTGGAAGTCAGATCCACTTTTTGTGGGCTGCAACTGACTTTTGGTTTCTGATGGTCAGTTATGCTCTGAAGTCAGTTGACTATCTTTTGGGTTCCTTTCTTGAACTGTCCTCTTGGTTTACACTATGACTTTCTTTTCGAGTTCCACTTTCAGTTACCTCTTTATCCTTTCCTCTTTGCAATTTCATTTTACACACAAAATTGTGTCATCAGTTTTTCTTTGTATCTGTATTTTTGGTTGGCTCTATGTTATTTCTTTTGATGTATGCTTACCGAAAGTGTTGTTTGCATACTAATAGAAAATTAATTTCATCAATCTCCCCCTTTGACATTAGTATCAAAAACTTATATGTGTAAAATACTAACAAAATGTTAAGTTTGTACAACATATATAATCCTTAGTCATTTCATGACTCCCCCTATGTATATGTCGGTATATGATTATTTTCCCCTTTTTCGGTAGTATTGTATAGTTGCCTATCTGTACATATCATTTTCCATCTCTACAATACATATACATATCATTTTCCCATCTGAATACATATCATTTTCCCATTTGTACAGTATAGTACTACATATCATTTTCCCCCTTTTTTGATATTAAGGGCAAAGGTCTATACCTTATAGCTTATCAAAAATGTGAGAGTGTGAAGACTTCATGTCTTCCATAATTTTCTCCCATTGTTCCTTCAAGTTCTCAAGAGCCATGTGCTTGAGTGTGATCTTGGAATGCATATCATAGATGTTGTCTGCTACAGACATCTCGGGGATTGCTATCAGTTGCCTTGCTGAACTAATGTGTTGTTGAAGCAGTCTCAGATTTGGCAGAAGTTTAGCTTGGAGCTCAGTGACTTCTTCCCTAAAGTGTGTCTCTGCTTCCCATAGTTCCTTCCTTAACCATTTGATCTCAATTATTTTCTCATAATTCAGATTTAGTGCATTGTCATTAGTGGTTAAGTTGTTTGCACTGTTAGCTAGATCTGAATCTAACTTTGCTATGTTTTCACTATTCTCTTTAGTGAACTTTTCTAGTGTGCTAAGTTGTTGAATCAAGGCAATATCTGTAGTTATAATTGGATCTAATTCACTAATTAATTCTGAAAGATTTACCTTGTTGACTGCCACTTCTTGGTTGATGTTCTCAATAAGTTTCTCTTGGTACTGCTACTCTTCTCTCTCCTCAATTGTCTTATATGCATCAATGTTTCGTGTTGTAATTGCTTCGGTGAGAGTGGCTAGTTGATTAAGAATTAGTTTATTCTTATCAACATCAACATCGGCTACAATTTTCTGCAATATGTCCCTTGTTGTTTCCTGTACCATTGAGTCTTGGTGTTGTTTCCTCAGCTTCTCCTGTAATGCCTTCCTTTGGCATATTTCATTGTATTCTTTCAATGCTTCATAATCAAGTGTAGTTGTGTCACATTTTGGTATTTCAATGATTTAATATAAAGTGACTTCCAACTTATTCTTCTTGGATTTCTTATTCTTCTTTTAAGTTTCACTTGAATGCAATACCATTGCCAATTTCTCTGCTTTGTTTGTTGTTCTTGATGAAGTTACTTGTGGTGCTTCTTTTTGCTGCTTTGTTTCAATTTCAGGTTGTCGGTTTTCTATAGACATATCCACATTAACCTTTACATTGTCAGTAGCAACCTTTTTGGTATCCTTGGGAGTGCCATATTTGTGTTTATCTCCTTCATCGGTGTCCTTTTGCACTTCATCTTTATTTGTCTGTGCATCCTCCTCTATTGTGTCTCCATCTACTTGTATTGTATCTCATCATGTAACCTTTTCAGTATTGGTTACTATGTTAGTGTCTCCAATGTCCTTCTTATCATCGGTGTTGTCTTTCTTTCCTTCTTCCCCTGCATCCTTGGGAATTCTTGAATCCTTTTGAGGTAACTTGTCTTTTTCTTGCAAAATATTGATATCTTGTATCAATATTGGCATGTTGTCTGGTATGTTCACCTGTGCAGTATCAAATGTGTTGTCCTGCTCTTCAGTTGTGTCCTTGGTAACATTGACATCTTCATATTTTATTACTTCTTCTGCTGGATCATCGATAATGTCAATTTTTGTGTTATCCACAATATTTTCCTTGGTTTTGTTTGGCCATGTCTCATCTGCAACATCCACATTTTTGTTTCTGGTTGTGTCTTCCTCTTCCTTGTCTAACTTAACTGATGTGTCATCTTGTGCATCTTTGATTAATATACGTTCTTGATTTGCCTTATCAACATCTTTCTATTGTAGGTCTTTCTCGGGGCTATCTTCCTCAATAGGTCTGTTGAGTATTTTACTCCATTTCTTGTGGCTTTCTTGTTCAAGCTCTATAAGCCTCCCTTAAATAAATTTTTAGACTCTCAAATTGGGTGAGAACTCCTTTTTATGGTTCTCCATCATTTCATCAATTTCTTCCTTCTTGGATTCAGAAGGCATGAGAGTAACAAGTACTCTTTCCCTTATTTCCTTTTCATTATTTAAGGAAAATGTCCATCTAGCATATAGTCTATCCAAGAGTTCCCTTGGTACATTATTACCTTCAAATTGAATCGGTACATATTTTAATTTGTACATCTTTGCTATGATGGCATCTTCAATCTTGTTCTGATCTTCTTGATCCAGTTTTAACCATCTTCTAATCTTAAAATCTGTGATAGATCCTACATTTGCAATAGATTTGCATACCTCATCAATGATTTCTGGAGCTTTAACCTTTTCTGCCTCTACACCTTCATGTTGCTCATTATCCTCAATGTCTTCTTTGGTTCTAATTAGCTTCCTTATTCTTTTGTTTGGCCCTATTTTTAGTGTGGCCGCTTTCAACTTGTATGTTCTTACTTTTCCTTTCTTCAAAGGTGAAGGACTTGAATCCTTAGATGTTTGGCTTCTTGTTCTAAAAGAAGTTGTGGTTCTTGGCTTCTTGGTTGGTGGAGGAGGTGGTGAATCTGACTCTGTGGCCTCAAAGTCATTCTTTTGTTCAGCTTCACTGATAGGTAGTTGTCCTTTGGTTTCTTCCTCATTTTCAGTTTCTTAATCCTGTTTGGTTTCTTCCTTTGTTGCCGACAATATTTTCTTGAGGTTCTTGACTATTTTTTCCTTTTTCCTGACAATTTTCTTTACAACTAGGCCATATTTGATTCCTGATGTGGCCTCCTCATGAGTTACAAACTTAGGTTGTTTCTTATCTAATAGTTCAATTAACAATGCATTGATTGCTTTAGATGAATGATCAAAATTTATCTCATATTCTAATGGTTGAAGCCATGTTATCCTTAGTACAGAAGGTTTGATATAAGTGTGGTCTATATCAACCATGAAACATATTTCATCTTTGAATTTCTCAATGAGTTGCTCAGGGATCCTTATCCTCTTCTGCATTCGTTCTTTGAATACATTAAAGTATTCATCCATGACTATTTCAAAATTATCTCCCAGTGAGGTTATGTGTTCATTGATCTGCATGGTGACCAGTTTTTTTCTATCCCATTTGATATCTCGTATAGAAGGAAATGTCTCTTGAAAGTAGAAGAAAATGCACATGATAAGTGAGCCAAAGTTACATGTGTTTGTCTTTGTAATCCTTATAGTCTTAAAATTCTCTTCTAACTAGTTGAGTAGAAGTTCAGATAAATCTAACTGAGTTCTCTTTTTCACAATCTTGTAAGTTGTGTCTACCACATCGAATGCTATGTTGTTCATCCTGCTGGCTTGAAAGAATTTGTAGCCTACAACACATTCTCTGAATTTCATCTCATCATCGGTAATGGTTGAAACCTTTAATCCTCTGCCATCCCATTTGGCTCCTGTGATTTTTTTAGTCTCAGCCTTGGGTGGGTGTTTTAGTGATTTTACCTTCTTGGTTACAGGGTAACTGATGACTACATGGATAACATCTTGGGTTATCATCTTCGGTTCATCCAACCATAGTTTGTGATTGTGCATTCAGCTCAATACTAACCGAATCTACTCGGTTTTGAAGACCTTCAGGAACATTAGGGAATTAGTGATCTCTTTCACCTGTATGTGCTTGTTCTCATCTTTTAAATATCCATCTTTGTTACACAACTTCTTATAAGCTTGTTCTACCTCTAAATCACCTATTTCTACAATCTTGCAGTGGATGAATGATCGCATGTCTTCGATGAGAAAAACCCTAGCTGGTATTCGCGAGAATGCTCCAACATCATCGAGTTGTGATGTAACCTCAGGGTGAATCCTATAGTGTGGTTCCTCACATGCTAAATTCTTGATGAGTTTAAACTCATCCCTCTTGGTGTTCTTCGATTTTATGGTTCTTGAAGTTGTAGCCATTTTTCAGATTTAGGGATTTCTATGAAATGTGTGAAATAGAGTTGTCAGTTGTTGTAGAACTTACTTATTTATACCAGTAGTGATTTTTGATATACTTTGGTGTGTTGGTGGTTGATTTTATGTCGCTTTGTGATCCTATCATTATTTGCACAAAAATTTCTCTTCGTCGCTCTGCTCTGGTCATGGTGAACAATGAGACCGTCTAGTCACCTTTTTATAGTTGTTTGACCTAAAGAGTGTATCATTAATGCTTACCAACTCCTTAATGTGTGAAGATGGAGTTTATCAGTTAAGACATTAACTTCCCTTCAGTGACAACATGACATTTCGGGGTGGTTGTTCAACTCTTCCCTTTTACCGACAGCATATTTATCACATATTTTAACAAGTGATACCATGATGCATCTTTACTTATGCTAATATGGAATTGTATCAACCTATTATGGAACTGATGTAAAATGATAACTTGGGGTAATGCAGTTCCATACTTACTTATTCTTCTTAGGTGGGGGTGGTGATGTCACTGGATCCATTAGATGGGGTGTCACCATTTGTATTGCTTGGTCCAGCTTCATCATTTTTTGAATCTTTTCTCCACATTTTTTCTCTTGCCCTCTAGATGTCTTCAATGGTATTTCCATTGGGATATGTGTTGGTCTTTTTCATTCGATCTCTGCATTCTTTCTTGAGATGACCAACTTTATGACAGTGTAAGCATGCCATTCTGGGGTTAGTCTAGCCTCTAGACTTTCTAGTCCACTGTCTCATACAGTTTGCAGCAATGTGACCAAATCTTCCACATGTTGTACAATTTTTCCAAGTGTTTTAATCCCATACATACTGGTTACTGACTCTTTTCAGTTGACAGGGAGTTTCTTGACCTTTAGGCTTCCTTTCTTGCTTTTTCTTTTTCTAGCATTCAAGAGTTGTGTGCCCATTCATTTTCCAAGTAGGACAGTATTTGTCCTTGTAGGTTTCCTTCTCTAGTTTTTTCATCTCAGACTTACATTCATATGCTTTACGTCCTTTCTTGTTACATTTATAACAAAATCCTTTGAATGAAGATGTGGATTTAGGAATACCTTTCATTTTTCCTTTGCATACATTTGATGTGTGGCCTTGCTTTCTACAGTGATTGCATTTAAGCTTTCTTGGTCTTGGATTTGTATAGACATTGTTTGGATCAGCTTGATTTTATGATTCTCCATTCTCGGTAAAACCTAGACTGATGTTATTGTTGACTCTTCATTGTCCTTTAAGAAAATCATCCATTCTTTTATTTCTTTCTTTAGCTTTCTTGATAATTTCATTATGATGCTGCTGAATTCTTATTTAATATTTTAAATTTTCATTCTCATCCCTTAGCTCACCGATAGCTTCTATTCTTTCAATGTGTTCAACATTTATTTTGTTTGCCTCTTGACTCATAAGAATAATCTGATTTGTAATCTCATGGTGATGCTCTGTAAGTTTTTCTATTTCAAACTCTTTCTCTTGTAGCTTTTCTGTAATCTTTCTTCTATCATCAATAGCTAGTGTTCTTTCTTGCTCAATTTCTCTAGCATTGTTTATGACATCAATAATTCTTACCATCTGTGTATCTTGACCAATTTTCAAAGATTTTACTTGTCCAACCAGATGTTGGTTGATTTCAGTTAGGCTTGTAATGCTCTCTTCTGATGTGTTTGATGCTTTGCTTGTAGTTGGCCCTGAAGACTCAAACAAATCTGGTATCTCTTCCTCATGATAATCTGTCTCATTACAGTGAGATGCCATAATCTTTCTTTCATCTAAAATTTGTCTCATATTGATTCTAGCTTCTTTATACTGCTCACAGAACATTTGAATACCCACTTAGTACCAATTACATTTTTGTCATTCGGCTTATTTCTGAATACCCACTTAGTACCAATTACATTTTTTTCATTCGTCCTAGGTAAAAGTGTCCAAGTCTTATTCTTCTCAATCCTTTCAATCTCTTCATTCAAGGCTTGTATCCAGTCTTCATTTTCTAAGGCATCTTTTACTATTTTAGGCTCAAAATCACATAACAAGCATGTACCATCTCTCAGCTTACTTCTTGTCATAACTGTAGAATCCTTTGATCCTACGTTTTGATTAGGTTTGTGGTGTGTCCTTACACACTTTGCTAGAGTAATTTCTTGCTTTTCTTCAGTTTCATTATTCTCATTCAATTCAGGTTGATTATGTGTCTCGGCATCTTCATCAGATAGCTCGGCAATTGCCTCCTATTTTCTGGCAACCTCATTCTGTGAATCGGCAGGTGCTAGCTGTTGCTCAGGAACCTCATTCTTAGGTTCAGGTAATACATTAGAATCTTACTCATATAGATAGACAAATGATTTGTAACTTTTAGGTTCATGTGTCCTTTCTGCTTCATTTCTTTCTGCATATTCATCAATTCTAATATTTGCACTTTCCAAAATTTTGTTAGTGTTAGAATTCAAACACTTAAGCTTTACTTTTAGTTGAATATCCAATAAATATGCCTTCCTCACCTTTACCATCAAGTTTTCCATTTTTTTTATCCTTCAGTACAAAACATTTACTTCCAAAAACTTTGAAATATCTTACATTAGGTGGATATCCATACCATAGCTCATAAGGTGTAGCAATAGTACCTTTCTTGACTTGTACTCTGTTCAGGGTATAGAATGTTGTACTTACAGATTCTCTCCAATATTTCTATGCAACATTTTTCTCCATCATTAGTGTTTTGGCACAATCCATGATAGATCTATTTCTTCTTTTGGCAATACCATTATGTGGTGGTGTCCTAGGTGTGGACATCTATTTTTTTATACCTCAGTCATTGTAGAACATGCTAAACTCATTAGAAATAAACTCACCTCCTCGGTCAGATCTCAAACATTTTAGACTTTTTCATGTCTCCTTTTCAACTTTTGCCAAGTATCACTTAAATAACTAGAATGCATCAAATTTTTCGTTAAGAATCATAATAGTCATCATTCTAGAGTAATCATCAACAAATAGAATAAAATATATATCTCCACAGTAACTTTTCTCACCAATGGGACCACAAAGGTCAGTATGAACCAATTCCAGAATTTCCTCAGAAGTATGAGTCTTGCTTTTGAAACTAGATTTAGTCATTTTTCCCAATTGACATTG
>MU224083.1:2768141-2779344 GCA_018584345.1 Thuja plicata
TTAGTGTTATGGATAAACAACACATTACTTTGCCAATGTGCCAACTGATCAAGTACCCTTGTAATTTCTCATAACTCAACCATTTCACTCGGTCTTCTTGTTATCCTTGCCTTCAAATCTTCTTCAATAATCAATAGATATGGTACTCAAATAGATAGAAATAGTCTCACCAGTTAAGGTTTGACATCAATGACAAAACAACAATTGTTTACATTGTAGCTTTCCAACAGGTCAATGATGTTTGTTGCTGAGGAGTAAGTTTGCTATTTAATGTTCAAGTGGCGTTCAGGGGAAACTTCCAGTTTCTTAGTGAGCTCTACCATAGATGCATTGGTCAATGAGGGTAATTGGGTCTCATAGGGAAGCATTTGGTGATAGAGCTGGTTGGATACAGGGGAAGATATTTGGTAATTAGAGTACAATGGCTGTAGGGAGTACTTTTGGAAGGAACTATCCAAAGGGTCTAAGTTTGATCCATACTGGTTATTTAAGATGTTGGTGATTACGTTATCTTCCTCTTGAAGTTGTAGGAAGGGATTCCTTGTTAACAAAATTAATTGGGAGACTGAATTAATAACTTCACCTTCCTCTCCTACATCTGGCCATATGGGAGAGGGTAATTCCATCTGAGGTAGAGCAGGAGGATACAAGGCCAAATTTTTGGTGTGTTGGCCATCAGAAATGGTCATGTCCCCTGACCGACAACTGATATAGGCTTCAGCAGTAACCAACCAAGGATGTCCCAGAATAATAGGGTAGATTTTGGTGAGAGGATCATGAAATCTGTAGGGTAGGACAAAGATTCAAGGTCAACCACAATATCCTCCACCACTCCATCGGGCTTTATATTTTAACTATCTGTGAGCTGCAAGATAGTAGGTGTATTGTGGAGGTTGGTGATACCAAGGCATTGCATAATTTCCTTAGTCATGACATTAATGGTGGCTCCAAGATCAATCAAGGCATTTTTTATAGCAGTCCCATTAATAATGACCTCAACAATTGGGCTGTTAGGGTCAGAATATTTTAGGATTGTAAGCTTCCCTAACATGATGTCCGCCAGTTTGCCTAGGACATGGACAGTCTGGAGATCCTTCTTCTTGTGGCCAGGCTTTTTAAAGCAAGCTTCCTTGATGAATTTTCCATATATGGGAACATCTTTGATTGCCTAGAAAAGGGGATTTTGGACGCTCATATTCTTTAGTTGGTCAAGGATATTGAAAGTTACCTCATCAGTGGTTTTGGGATTGTTATGCTGCAATATTTGTGGCAAAGGAGGAATGGTAGGCTAATTGGACTTAGCTGTGATACAGGGGCTACTGATTTAGATAGATTGTCTAGTTGATTGGGCTCCTCAAAAGGAATTTTAGTGATTACAGGAGGCTCAAGTGCAGGCAGAGTTGTATCGGACCACAGGTGAATATCATCAAGGTTGATTGCATACGTAGTGTATTACATGGGATACTATGACTGCTCTGTAGTATACACATTTTGATGAGGTGGAGGAGGTCTATTGTTAGGGTTCGGTTGTGGTTGTGTAGGTAACTAAGTAGACTTAGGAGGTGGGTTAGTAGCTGCAGGAGGTGGAAAAAGAGCTTTTTTTTGTGGTGGTTGTCATGCCCCTTGAGGTTGTTTCCAACCTCCTTGAGGGTTTGGCCACTGTGGATTAGGGTAATTCTGCCACTGATTCTGGGAATTATTCCAGGGAGGATTTTGGTAAATCAGGGGGGGTTGCCATTGATTATTATAAAAAGGACCACTAAATGAAAGAGGATCTTGAGGCATACCTTGTCTTTGTACCCATGGTTGTCATTGAGAAACGAAGAACATATGCTCATCCTCTAGTTCAACTGGTTTGTAAACAGTCAACTTTTGTGTAGTCTCCATATTAGCAACCAGTTTGCATCTGCAATCTCTCTTCTTCTGTCTATAATGTGGACAAAATTCTACTAGCATGGCCTCTAATTCCTCATGTTTCTTTTTAGCCTACATGGTGTCTAGCTGGGTGGCCATGTTGTTAATGATATCTTTCTTAAAATTGGACAAGAGAGTGGTTATCTCTATCCGTGAAGCACCAACACCATTGGACCTCACCAGTGTGGACCTATATCCTCTTCCTTTCTTAACAGCAACTCTTGATTACTTAAGGTAGATATTTTGGATATTATCCCATGATGCGTGGGTGATATCTCCTCTGGCCATTAGGTCTAGTGTCTTTGTGCACCCATCATGAATGCCTCACAAAAATAGCAACTTCTGAGATTCTTCATTGAGCTCGTGCTGAGTATTCTTTTGCAAACTGAACATGAACCTTGAGACATAATCCTCAAGACTCTCATCCTCCTTCTATGACATCTTAAAGATGTCATCCCCTTGCATATCATTCCCTTGATAGTACTCCTTGTATTTTAGAAAGAAGGTATCCTTCATTTCATCCCAATTATGGACAACATCATGTCCCAAGCCCATAAACCATTGTAATGTAGACTCTTTAAGGGTTGTAGGAAAGAGCTTAAGCCTATAGGCATTAGTGGTGTAGTCATAGCTCCTATAAAGGATATCAAACTCAAAGAGAAAGGTATCTAGGTCCTCTGTGACAAGGCCATAAAATTTTGGAAGAGCAGAAGAGGGAATATTTTTGAGGTTGTTATTTTTTCATTGATCGGAGATGGGGAAAGGAAATGTAGTAGGATTGGCCATCCTTCATTTTTGTTGAGGTGGGTTCTGAGGTTGGTAGATGACTAACTACCAAGTATTTTCCTCTCAAGGATTATGGAGTTCTAGGTTGGCAAAGGCTTCAGCAAATAGATTAGCTTATGGTTGTTCCTGTAAAAACCCATGAAAGTCACCCTCAGAAGATGGGGATGATGAAGGGGCTTCAGGAAGCTCAACAATAGCATCAAAAAACTAGTTTTCTTCCTCAAATAGGTAGTGGGATGGATTTGTCAAGTACCTTCCTTGAGTGTCTCTTCGTCTATTATGCATGCAGATAGTATGGAATGATGTGAATAACGGTTTGCTTTGTCAAAATAAGGCTTAATATACTTAAAGAAGGAAATGAAAGCATGAAAACAAATCCTAGGAATGGTTGAATAAGAACTAGGCTTAGCACCATCCCCGGCAGCGGTGCCAAAAATGATCGTTTGTTATAAAGGCTCAGAAACTAGGCATAATCCTTTAACTCAGGGATTGGACATCCAACTAAGCACTTCATCCACTTTATAAGAAACTCATTTAATATGTCAAACCCAGGGACGTGTTACTTGAAACGGGCTAGAAAAATATATGCACCAGGCACTTTCTCAACCAATCATTCTATAGTTGCTACATGAAATAAATGTTGGAAAGAAACTATTATATGGCTGCAGGAAATAAATGCTTTTGAAAGGAAACTATACTATTGCTGCATGAAATGAATAATTAAAGGAAAGCTATACTATTGCTATGAAATTAAACACTTGAAATTAAATGATGGAAATGAATGCTGCTAGCAGAATGGAAGAGTGCACAAAATAACTATAATGCCTTAGTTACTCTGTCGCTTGGCCGCAGGAAGCGGTAGTTGTCCTGTGGCTTTGGCTGTAGGAGCTATTCAGCATGGGAATTGAAATACTGAAATGTAGGAAAGCAAGATAAACTACAATGAATCTAACTATGGATTCCTCACCAAGTGGCCCCCCTTGGGTGAGTACCTAGAATACTCAATTACATAGAACTTAACTCAAAACTTCATTTTCTCATTTAAAATAAATACAGAGTACAGAGATTCTCATCAATAGTAAATAATAGAATTGAACTATCTTGCAACTATCATAATATTACTACTGCCCCCCTTCTCATGCAGGAGCGGGGCTTTATTTAAAGGGAAAAACATCTAACTGCTAAACTCCACATGCCCTAAGAAAAGGTGGAGCTCTTATTACAAACAACTAACAGAAAGGAAAACTAGAAAGCAGGAAATGGAATCGGTCTAGAAAAGTGGAAAGAAATTCCTACATAGAAAATCTAACTTCCCACTCTCTCCTAGATTTCATCGAGTAAATTTTTGCGCTTGCCAAGTCTTCACTCAACCGTCTCCACTTGGATTAACCGGAAACCTTCCACCGCTGTTACGTCGATGTTTCATCTATGTGTATCTGCTACAAGATCGAGTCAAGCATCCAACACATAGACGTTCTCACCTGAACAAGATGAAAGTTGCTACTTTGATGCACTGCATTAACATTGTTAGGATAAAATCATTCATGGAAATCATTCAAAGTACATATGCATTATCTATTGCTCAAACAGTCAATTCATTAATAAAATGTGATCATAATTTCATAGCAATAAACAGAGCATATTCATCTAGATAAAGTATATTAAGTAGCATATGTTCATGGCATAGGTCCAGTGGTTGAATACCACATAATAACAGTTTTAGAGCATAAATTCTTGGAGTAATAAAAGAAAACATAGGAAAGGACCTAGCAAAAGTTCTTCTAAGGTATCTAAAGTATGCCATTAAAATGGCCTATCATTGGTTACACAGAAATCCTTGGTTAGAGGAAAAAACTACAGTGGGGATGACACCCACAACTTTCACTAAAACTGCAGTATGAAAGGTTGCTCGATGTTAGTCGGTACTTGACCCCCCNTCCCCCCCCCCCCCCCCCATTTTCAAACTTTGAAATTGAGTCCTCCTAATAGTTTTCTCTTAATTTTCCTCAGTTTCCCCTTGGATTATGTTGAAAATGCTCTTGTAAAGTATTGTTTGTGAAAAGGCAATGTTCGGATGAACTCTTGAATCATTGAACTTAAAGTTCAAGTTCAATTTCAAATTCAAAGGCAGGATCAAGGTTTGAAGGTTCAAAGTTCAAAATACAAGCTCATCAGTTTGAAGCATCGGTTCAAGTTGGAAGGAGTTTTGAAGACCGCCCCAAAATTTAGAACTATAGTAAGGGGAGATAAAATGGATCTCAATGTTAACATAAAAACACAATGTGTTGAGTTTGAGGATATAAAGTAACGAAGAAGATCTTAATTTATTATTCCTCATATGTAAAGAAGCCAATACATTCTTGAAAATGGGTAAAAGGAAAAGATTACAAAAGTAGGTAATTCTAGTTGGACAAGAATTACAGCTTCCTTGTATGATACCAAATGGATTTATAGAAATATTTCATGGATATAGTCACTCCTGAGTATCCATGCACATATTTTTTCAGTAACAACTTTGTCGAGGAGAATGTAATCTTGCAATGGTGATGGCAAGGAGGTTTTGAATACTTCAAAGGTAAGAACGCGGGAAGATTATAAGTTGGCTTGATATTGGAAATTATTTGAGCCCTCAGTAGTATGTGACATTGAGATGAAGTGAGTTACAATAAGATCATAAAAAATTTGATGTGTGCAAGTCATCAAAGAATATCCGCAAACCCATTTTATTCTTGCACAGAGCATATAAAAGATATTTGTGCTAAGCTCAGAAGAATTTGAGTATCGGACGTAAGACATTGATGCATCTTGCTACCCAAATACAAGTGTATTGTCACATTTCCCAAGAAATAAAAAGATAAATTTCACCGTGATGCTCATCACAAAATCGGGTTTCAAATGTAGTAGAGGACGACCACGAAGTGCTCGACAAAATGCCAAGATTTAAAGAAATCAAAAGCAGAACACTGTGACATGATTATGAGTATGCAACTCTCTCTCAATTCATAATAGCTCTTGTTCCCTACCTATTGAGTTCAATCATAAAGGGCACGGGCGCTCCAAGAAATTTTGCCAAAGCAATGTGGAATGAATCTCTGCGGTATTGTATATGGAGATTAATAAAGAAGTGTGCTCAAATTCAAGGAGAAGTTAAAAGTGGGATCATGTCACCATAGTATGATCGAATGTTAGAATGTTGTTCTCTGTATTATGAAGGGTAGGAACTGAAAAGAACATATGTTTGATTAAGTTGGGATTCGCCCATTCTCCTTACAATCGCAGTCTCATTCCCAAATCTTTCTCATGAACTCAAGGCAGAAAATTAGTGCTATAAATTATACATGTCCCTTCCAAATATGCTCTCGGCTTGGAATGATGAAGATGTGTTCTAAACTCATGTCGAGTAATGAACAAGCAAATGTTAGACGCATCATGGAGTCTTCCATTTCCACTCGAAAGGAAATCAAAATGTGGCCCAATGATTAAAAGGAGGAGTGTCTTGTCCAGGTTGCGATTCCCTATCTGGAAACTTGGGAATGATTGATCAAGACGTACCATGCTCCATATCACTTGATAAAAAAATCAATGTTGTGGTGATGAGGCTAGAGATGTCTGATTTCAATCGACTCAGAAGAATTACATGGGTAATTTAGTGGTCAGCATCGTGCTAGCTCGTGCTCTTAGACATAGAACAGGGCTTAGTGACAAAAGATAATAAAGATGCACTCATATATAAACTACAGCTTGATAGAGGTAGTATCATTATTAATGTATGTAGTCAAAGAAGATAAAGATCAAAGGTATTCCACTACATGCATATGTCAGAGGATTTCTTGAAGGATTGGGAATGAGGAAAACGAGGATGTGTATCACAAGAGAAATGGGTTACGATGAATCTGACAACACTGATGGATGGAAATCATGTCATGAAATTGAAATGCATAGAGACTGGGTACCATCTGAGATACAAGCATGGAATATGTGTGCAAAATGTTGATGTAATTCCAGTTAGAAGACACTCAAAGCTTTTCGAGACTTTCACCCCAAACTGATTGAGCCTCTGCAAGAAGTCATATCACTGATAGCTGAGGGCCGCTTGATAATGCTAGAATGGGAGCATATATGGATTGATGGTCATATTTGGAATCAACACCAAGAAATCATAAAAATAATTAGAAGTTAGAGTTATGTGTTGTCTATCCAACATTCACATGTTCCCAATTGGACAGGGGAGTCAGTTATTCATTGGTGATCTAGGTGGCAACAACTCATTCCAGAATTCTCTTCAAAATGAAACAAAGAATGCTTAATATGCTAGATGTCAACATATGTGAAGATAAACTATTGAACTATTATGCTGATAAAGTCATAAGGAGATGAGACTAAAAGCCATGGGATTTTCATTATTTCAAGATTCAATTATTAATAATTGAATATCTTTCTTTAAAGAATTCTATTTATTGTAAAACCAGGGACAAGGATGGGGTACTTCTTTTTTTGGAGTCTGTCGGCTACAGAGGGGGTTCATATTTTTAGGGAAATGGGATAGAAATGGAAGGACGGGAAGTTTTGAAGGTGGAAAATCTTTGTTTGTATCTTTGCCTGTGTAGCAAGATTTTTAAAAAGAAAAGACATAGAATTTATTCTCAGATCTGTGCCATTTGAGAAGAGTAGATGAATGTTCTGTGCTAATATTTTATCTATTCTATAATGTGCATTTTAATTCACAACATCTTGATTTTTTTCCATTTTTGTTGATTCCTATTGATGATATAATTCTTTGTATTTGCTTAAACACAACCAGGGAAGAAACTATGTTTTTCTTCTCCTTTATTATTTAGCTCTTATTTTTTGCAATAGTTTAGTAGCTTATCATTTGAGAATGATATAGCAACCTTTATAAGCTTTCAGGTTAAAAGCTAATCGATAAAATTATCATTAAAGATTCATTGAAAATCATCTTAGGGAGTTGTACCTACAATAAAATTTAGAGGGAAGTGATTATAAAAGACACTTACCCAACTATTAGAGATAGTTTGTCTTCTAAAGGGTGATAGGGTAAATCTAAAAAAAGGAATTTGTAGAAAGACAAATCTGTTCACCAACACTCGGTTAGAGTTACAAAGCTTTTCTACTTCTGATAGCTTATGTTAGAATAGTCCCAAAGGATAACTGAGAGGGGGGTGAATCAGTTATCCACTAATTAAATTATTTTTCCTTATTAACTTTAGAATATAATAAAGTAAATGCACATTCAGATAACACAATAGACAACACCACAATTTGGTTTCGGGGAAACCAAATGCTAAAAACCCCGGTGGGAATTAGCACCCACAATAAACTATACTTGTTTATAATAATCCCTATTAGAAGATCTTGCAACCCTGTTAGTCATTTTTCTTTACAATGCAATAAGTATAGTGACCTGGTTAAGGGTTCGACCCTGTTAGGAGTCTTTTACAAATAACCCGGTTAAGGGTGAGGACTCACTGTCTAAAAGCTCACTGCTTTAATGGTGAAGGCTACAACCTTATGTAGAACAGATATGCACTATATCTGATGATGAACTATATAGTAGACCTATTATCTTGATCAATTCCAATGTATTGTAATCTTTCACTTCTTCTTCACATAGATCCTTGATGAATGAAACACAACTAATATTCTTCTCTCTAGATTTTCTATCTCTTATCTTATCATTCACACTTAGCATTCCACAAATGACTTGCTATAAGTATCTTCCTCAAAGTATGAGATCATGGGACCTATTAGGAAACTCTTCATAACATCCTTTTTGGCTTAAATAACCATGCAAGCATAATTACAACTGCGCAATATAAACTGATTAGACGCGACGCTTCACTAAGTCGGCCTCACCAAATTAACTCTAACTTTGCAATCTTGTTGAAACACATTTGGTGCCTTTAGATAAATATCTTCAACTCGTAACTAAACTTGAATATACACATAGATATATCAAAGATAGGCGCAATGCTAGAACCAATGCAATATGTCAACTCTATACAGACAAACTCTAGAAACTGTAACTGCCACTAACAGAATTACACAACACAACTGAAACTTCATATCTGAGTCTGCGTGTATGAAAAAAATATCAACAACATGAATATAACCGTTCAAGGCTTGATATCATCATTCTAATAAGTACACATAGATCACTGTTGTATATTATATGTTTTCATCAATGACAAACATACAATCAACTAGCTGCCAGAAGTAAATCTCCAACAATCTCCCCCTTTGACATTGATGGCAACATATGATATTAAAAGCATCTTCAGCACATGGTGTCTTCTTTCTTATTACAATCTTCTCAATATCCTCATCAAAGATTCCTCTACACTGCTACAGCTCCTCTGTTTGAGTTTATACTCCCCCAGAGTATATACTCCCCCTTACTATATACTCCCCCTTTGACATCAATGGCAAAGGGAACCATAAACAATTAGGCACAGGTACTACTCCAGAAGTAGAGTAGTCAACCATTCATCATTCACTAAGGACTGATGTTCTTGCTACTTTATCTAATCAAACTTAGGAGAGGGAATTACTCCCAACTTCTCCATGAGATACTCAAAAGTGTCTTTTGATAAAGGCTTTGTGAAAATATATGCCAACTGTTCTTTGGTGCTCACATAGTCCAATTCATTATCTGTAACTTTTTCTCTAAGAAAATGGTATTTAATCTCAATGTGCTTTGTCTTTGCATGCATCACATGGTTCTTGGACATGTTTATAGTACTAGTGTTATCACAGTGAATAACAATAGGATAGTCAACCTGTATACCAAAATCTTTAACCATCTGCGATCCAAACCATTGTTGAACAATTCAATGCTGCTGCAACATATTCAGCTTCTGTTGTCGACTCAGAGATACAATTTTGCTTCTTTCTTACCCAAGAAACAAACCTATCTTGAAGAAATACTGCTCCTCTAGAAGTACTCTTCCTATCATCAAGACAACCTCCCCAATCTACATCTGTAGACACATGAAGTTGTACATTCTCTGATTTAGGATACCATAAACCATAGTCTATATTTCCCTTTAGATATTTGAATATTCTCTTTATTACCATTAGGTGATTCTGTTTTGATTCAACTACAAATCTACCAACAATGCCAATTGCATTAGATATGTCTGGTCTAGATTGAGTTAGTTATATAAGTTTTCCAATCATAGACTTATACAATGTCTTGTCAACTGCTGAGAAATCATCTTCTTTAGAAAGTTTGCTTCCTGTTATCATAGGAGTGCATACTGGCTTAAATTATTCCATCTTGAAAGTCTTCAATATTTCCTTCACATATTTGGACTGATTTATGAATATTCCTTTATCTGTCTGCTTTACATTCAATCCCAAAAAAGTATTTTATAGGACCAATCATGCTCATTTCAAATTCATTCTACATTTCTTTTGCAAATTCTGCACTAAGCTTATCATTACCTCCAAAGATAAAGTCATCAACAAATATGGCAACAAGTAATAGTCCATCATGTGTCTCTCTTATGAATAGGTTAAAATCTGTTGCTCCTTTCTTAAATCCAATCTTGGTAAGATAATCATCTAGTCTCTCATACCAAGCTCTTGGGGCATGTTTAAGTCCATAGAGTGCTTTCTTTAATTTGCATACCGTGTCTGGTTTATCTAATAGATTAAATCCTTTAGGCTGTTCTATGTAGACTTCTTCCTTCAAGTCACCATTCAGAAAGTCTGATTTGACATCCATTTGATATACTTTGAAGTCTTTGAATGTTGCATAGGCCAGAAATAACTTAATGGCTTTGAATCTGCTCACAGGAGCAAATGTGTCAGTGTAATTTATCCCTTCCCTTTGCACATATCCTTTACACACTAGTTTTTCTTTGTTTCTGACCACTGTACCATCTTCATTCATCTTGTTCCTGAATACCCACTTTGTTCCAATCATATTTTTGTCACTAGGTCTAGGAACCAATTCCCATGTATCATTTTTTTATTATTTGATCTAATTCTTCTTCCATTGCTTTCTGCCAATCAGAATCCTTGCAAGCATCTTCAACATTTAAAGGTTCAATCTGTGAAAGTAAACATACCTCTTCATCCACTGTTAACCTTTTTTCTTTTGATCTAGTCAAAACACTGCTACTCTGATCTCCAATGATATTATCTTTTGAATGATACCTAGATGTGAATTTTGAAACTTTTGGTGTGACATCCTCATCTGTAATCTGTGATACTTCTTTGCTTGATTCAGGTTCATTACATGAAACATCAATGCAATAAAATATTTCTTCAATAATAGTGTCTTTACTTCTAGGCCTGGATTCATCCTCAATCATAGGTGCATATCCATAGTACCTTTCTTGAACCATGAATTTCTCATCAATATTTACATGAGTACTTTCAATTATCTTCTTTAATCTCAAATTAAAACATCTGTATGCTTTTCTTTTAGTAGAGTAACCAAGGAAAATACCTTCATCGCTTCTAGCATCAAACTTAC
>MU224083.1:2789469-2826423 GCA_018584345.1 Thuja plicata
ATCTCAAATATGTCAAAACCAACACACTGTAGATGTGTTATCATTTTGTTCTTCCAATCCAGATAATTCTCTCCATCAAACTTAGGACTCTCTTTTCTGAAGTATGCCATCTGATCTACCTTAAGCTGGTAGGCTTTCTCTTTTAGGCACTTGGCTCTGATACCAATTGTTAGAATAGTCCCAAAGGATAACTGAGGAGGGGTGAATTATTTATTTGCTAATTAAATTATTTTTTCCTTATTAACTTCATAATACAATAAAGTAAATGCACATTCAGATAACACAATAGACAACACCGCAATTCGTTTACGGGGAAACCAAGTGGTAAACCCCGGTGGGAATTAGCACCCACAATAAACTATACTTGTTTATAATAATCCCTATTAGAAGATATTACAACCCTGTTAGGAGTATTTCTTTACAATGCAATAAGTATAGTGACCTGGTTAAGGGTCTGAACCTGTTAGGATTCTTTTATAAATAACCTGGTTAAGGGTGAGGACTCACTGTCCAAAAGCTCACTGCTTCAATGGTGAAGGCTACAACCTTCAATAGAATAGATATGCACTATATCTGATGATGAACTATAGAGTAGACCTGCTATCTTGATCAGTTCCATTGTATTGTAATCTTTCACTTCTTCTTCACATAGATCCCTGATGAATGAAACACAACTGATATTCTGCTTTGTACATTTTTGTCTCTTATCTTATCATTCACACTTAGCATTCCACAAATGACTTGCTATAAGTATCTCCCTCAAAGTATGAGATCATGGGACCTGTTAAGAAACTCTTCATAACATCCTTGTCATCTTAACTAACCACGCAAGCATAATTACAACCGTGCAATATAAACTAATTAGACGCGACGCTTCTCTAAGTTGGCCTCACCAAATTAACTCTAACTTTGCAATCTTGTTGAAACACATTTGGTGCCTTTAGATAACTGTCTTCAACTCATAACTAAACTTGAATATACACACACATATCCTAAAGATAGGCACAACTCAAGAACCAATGCAATATGTCAGCTCTGTACAGACAAACTCTAGAAACTGTAATTGCCACTAACAAAATTACACAACACAACTGAAACTTCATATCTGAGTCTATGTGTATGAAAAAAACATCAAAAAAATGTCTACAACATGAATATATCTGCACAAGGCTTGATATCATCTTTTCGATAAGTACACACAGATCACTATTGTATATTATATGTTTTCATCAATGACAAACATACAATCAACTAGCTGGCAGAAGTAAATCTCCAATAGCTTACTTGGTTAAGAGTATACAAGACTTATTAGGTCTGCCTGATTAGAGGATTTTACAATCTCTACACTTAGAGATGTGCCCAGTTAAAGGATTTATAATAACAAGATCTATTAGGATCTACCCAATGTTGGGATTTAACCTTCACAATACAATAGTATTTAAACAATGGAATGTCTGTTATAATTTGCATCAAATAAAATGTTGGTTCAGACTCTATGTTCTCTAATATGTGTTACCTAATTTCGATCTCCATAACACTTCACTATTCTTCTCTACTCTAGCTAGATTTGCTCGGTACTGCTCTGCTATGTGTTGTTCACCTCAATACTTCAATAATAGCATTAACTCCTTCATTAACTTCATTCATAGCTTCTCTTACAACAACTCCATCTTGTGAATTCATCCTTAATAAATAAGAAGTTTTAACCTCTTAATCTTGTGAGTTACTTACCAAATGATTATACTGAGCCATTCAATCTTCTTTCTCACTCGGTGACCATGTCACTTTTACCTTGGTATTTGATGTTGTTCTTGGAAATACAAAACTCCCATTAACGTTTGATATGTGTCTTAGATCTTCATCCTGAATTATCTCAATTGTTGATCATGTAACCAACTATTATTAACACTTGTAGAAATGTAATTAATGCAGTAAAAATGCATTAAATGTGTCCTTATCTCTTTTTTAATTAACTATCTGGATCGGTTACATATTCCTTATGACTCGATTGAGTGATCTCTCGGTGCTCGGTAACTAGTAACTCGGTGTACTATATTTACTTGGTAAAAAATATGCTCGGTATATGTAGTTCTCACTTCTTGGCTTTACCGACTGCATAATGCTTTATGTCTTGACCGACTGCCTCGGTGTGCATTATCGACTAGTCCTTTATAAGACTTTCTCCATTCACCGATTGTTTTCTCCATGATCTATGAATTTGACAAAACTAATGACAACAAAAATAACTTATAGAGGTAACAATCTCCCCCTTTGACATTAGTTGGTTATTTTTGACAAAAAAATATTCAAAGTCATCAAAATGTATAACTCCCCCTTGGTAGGTACTCCCTATACACTTTTCTTCTCCTCTTTCTCTTATACATAATATATCCCCTATAAATCTCCATAATATATCCCCCTTTTTTGACAAAAACTACTACAACTATAGTCTAATAGTCAAAAATATATTTATACCTTTGTTGAATACTTGACAATACAGTCTCCCAAGTGTCTCAGAGAGTCTGTAAGACAACAATCTACTTGGATATATCTGTAATAATGCAATAAGACCATCTAGTGTACTTACTGCTCGATAATTTACTAGGTCTTTGGCCTCCTTCAGTTGGTTCTACATTGATTGGATGTGGGGAATGAGCAATTCTTGAAGTTTAAGCCATTCTAATCGAATCTTATTCTCTTCCTACTTCAATGAAGCTTGATCTGCTAGTAGTTCTTGTACTATGCCATAAAATGTCTAGAATGATATTGTCTCGGTCAGTATATCCTTTAGGTTTTATGTCATCTATTTCTCAAATTTAGTTTCCTTCTCTCTTATATCTTGGGTACAATGTGAAATAATACAAGATTTTTGAAACATTTTTGAAACAATAAAACAATAGAAGTTAAACAATTTGCAATTTCTTCACATGTCTCGGATAGAGTTATCTTGTCCACTTGACTTGCTTGTAGAAGTCCTTCCATCAGTTTTTGTTCCATCTTGTCTTGGTGTATCTTCATCATGTATTCTGACATATCCTGATTCGATCCTTTGATCTTCTTGTCCAAGTCTCCAACTTGATTTAGTAGATTCTCTGTCTCATCAATTTTAGCCTCGAGAACAATTGTGGAAAATATTTTCTTAACATCTTCAAGTATTGTAGCTGTGTTCCTCTTTGCAATCAGCTTACTCTGAGTTGTCTTTAGAGATACCAAATCTAAATATTTCATTAACTCATTATGCTTCAGAGTGTTAGGATCGACTTTGGAAATAATAATTTCTTGGTCTAAGTTGATTGGCTTCCTCTTCTTTCACTTATTCTTACCTCCCAACATACTTTCACCAATAGAAAGATTTGAATGCGATGCCTTTCCTGCATCGAGTGACTCAGTATAAGTTATAATAGTTCTCTCTCCAATATTTTCTTCTGCCTTATGTTCCTCATGTATTTCTTCCTCTTTCTGCTCATCTACTTTCTCATTCAGATTTGATTCATGCGGCTTTTCTCTCTGTGTATCATTTATTGTTCTGGTAGGTGCAATGTTCTATTTTTGACCATCGGTGTCAGTTGGTGGTACCAACTCGGTTGTCTTTCCTTGATTAGTCTCATTGGTCTGAGTTCCTTCTAAATTTTCTTTCTCTTTCTTTGTCTTAGTGTCCTTGGGTGCTTCATGTGCAATGTCACTTGCAATATTTGACTGTTTATTGTAACTGAAAACTTGTGTCAATACCGGTTCATGACTCTTTAATGGATCTAAATTAACATCTATACACTTGGTGTTGTGAACTTGTGTGTCCATGATATCCTCATCTTTCTATAAATCTTCTGTAGGGTCCACTTCTTCTGTGATTTCTTCAATAATTATTTCTCCTTTATCTACAGTTAGATCAATCAGCTCTATATCGATAGTTGATTCCTTTACATGATTACTCATGCTTCCTTGTTGACTTTTCTCTACTTCTCCATGCTTAGTGTCATCTAAGTTGTATATCTTTATCCACTTTATTTTTGTCTCCTTTTCTACAGATTCCATATCTTCGTTCATTATCCTGAGGGATCTTCCCTTGACAATGAAGTCTTTAGAATATATCTTTAACACTTCTTTGATCTATCATGGTTTTAGGTTAGGAATAGTGTGAACTAATGACCTTTCTCTCATTTTCATTTCAGCATTCATAGAAAATTTCTATCTAGTAGTAACTAATGTCATACAACTATTGTGGTATGTGATGTCAAAGTTCAATTGGTGTAACTCGGTAGTTTAGAAGTGTTGCTACCACAGTGTCTTCAATTTTCTTCTTGTCTTCATCATTTCTCTTCTCATACTTGGTCTTCTTGAATCCTCCAAATCCTCCATATTTCTTTAATGATTCAAGAAATTCATCTAGACTCTTTGGTACATTTGCAAAACTTTCTATAGTAGTGGACTTCTCTTCCTTGTCAGATTCTATGTCACTTCCCTTTCCAAGATTATGTCTCCTTCTAGTTTGTACAACTTGCCTTCCTCCTCTAGTTCTTAAATATGTTTGAACTTTTGGTTGAACAATCTCAGCTATAGCATTCTCTTTTTCTTGTAGAGAGGATCTTTTGTTTCTCTTTGTTACAATAGTACTCGGTGAGGATATTATTTCCAGTTGCTTGTCAACTACAACAATAGATTTTGCATTACTTGCTTCATCTTCTCCTAGAGTCTTTGAAAAATTTTCAATCATCTTCTTTGTTTTCCTTATTGCCTTAGGTATAATAATATTGTGCTTTCTTTTCTCTTTAACTTCCTCATAAGTCCCATATCTTGGAGCTTTAGGATCAATGGTTTGTGCCAGTAGGGCTTCTATATATTTTGAAGCTTCATCTATGTTCATCTTGTATCCCATAGGTTCTATCCATTCTACTCTCGATTCAACTTCCTTCGCTAAACATTCATCAGTATCAACTTCAAATCAAATATTGTCTTGATATTTTGCAATCAGTTGTGGTGATATTATTTATCTCTTGTGCATTCTATCTTGAAACTTTGCAAAATAATCAGCCATAATAATGACAAAATTATCTCCTAGACTTTGTATGCACTCATTGATATGGTATATGATCGGTCTGTCTGTCTTCCATATTATATCACCAATCGAAGGGAAAGAGTTCTGAAAATAGAAGAATGTACATACCAATATTGAACTAAACTTCAGAGTATTGGTCTTTTCTTTCTGAATAGTGTTCATGTTATCGTCTAGCTGCTTTAGAAAAATCTCACAAACATCAATTTTTAGTCCCTTCTTCACAGTTTTGTATGCTAGGTCCACAACACTACAAGGTACGTTGTCCACTCTAGATTATTGAAATACTCGGTATGATAGAATTTTGCATGCATACCTGAGTTTTTGGTCTTCAAATGTAGATATTTGCATGCCTTTTCCATCCCAAAGTGCCTTTGTAAACTTAGTAAGTTTACCTCTTTCAATTTGTTTCGCGGCTTTGGGTTTATCACCAATAGGTAATCCAGTAATGAGATGTAAAATATCTTTCATAATCTTGATCAGTCCATCCAACCACATGGTCTACATCTGTAATCAACTAAGTACCATTCTCACCCATTTGGGTTTGAAAACCCTCAGTAGGTTCATTATGTTGGTCAGATTCTTTGCTTCCAGGTGAGTGTTCTCGTCCTTCAATTTCTTTTCAACACATAATTTGTTGAATGATGCATCAATTTCCTCTTGACAAAGATCTTCAATCTTGCAATGTATAAAAGTACACACATCATCATTCAGAATTACTCAGGTAGGGATAGATGATAATGCTCTAGCCATATCTCTTTCAGATGCTATCATTGGGGGAATTTTTTTATTAGTAGTAATAGATTCTATATCCTTAACCAGTGTGGATCTCTAGACTCTCGGTGCCATCACTTCTCAAGATAGGTTAAATACAAACTAGGGCATGATTGACTTGATATTAATTTATTTGGTAATATAAAGTAGCCAGAAATGCTCCCAAAATTCTCTTAAATTGATTCAGAAATACCTTCTCGCATAGTTCAGTGGATGCCAAAAATGATCGTCTGCAACGTGCTCAAATTCTCTTGTAAATGGTAAGTTCAAATAAACTACAAACCACCCTATTTATAGATTTCCTTTGATTATGGTTTCCAATGGCTATTAGATTTTGCAATAAATTTTTTTCCAAGTCCATTTTGTCTTATTCATCAACTATATACTAACTTTACTTAAGCGAATAAAACAAAATAACTACCCATAATACTTCAAACTCAGAACTTATCTAGATGCATCTTAATATGCTAATATGGATCTCAAATCTAATACTTCATAACTGAAATAATATTTTCAATAGGTTTTCAATCCCTACATACCTCTCACCAATTAGGTGGAGCTTGGTGCAACCAACTCGATAGAGATGGTACAGTTTGTGCTTCCGGATGATGTCCCTTCATCCTGAGTCTTTTTCCTCATGTCTTGTCCCTTTGATCTTGGATTTCCTCAATAGTAGTAAGAGCTTTCACTTTAGATTTATCTCTGCTCAGTGCATCACCTCGGTCTCTACAATTCCTTGCAAGGTGTCCTACCTTATGACAATGAAAACATGTCATGCCAGAAGTTCTCTAAGCTCTTATGTTGTTCCTTTCGTGCATCAACATGCAATTTGCAGCAATGTGTCCATACCTTCCACAGGATAAACATGAAATTCTTGTGTTATAGTCCCATGGTATAGAAATACCTTGTAGGTTGGTTTTAGCATTCTCTTGGTTAGGCTTCTAGTTGTCATTCATTTTCTTCATTTTGCATTCTTCATCGTTGTGTCCAAACTTGTTACAATTTTTGCAGTATCCATCAAACTTAGATTTCCTTTTATTGTTCACCAGATTAGTTATGCATTCAAATGCTTAATATCCATACCTATTGCATCTAAAACAATAACCATCAAACTTAGGTATACTTGGTGATTTACCTTTCCTACTTCTGTAGACATTATCAGTATGTCCAGGCTTCCCACAGTAATTTCAACTTTTCTTCTTTTGTCTTAGTGAGGATGCAGTACTTTCATCTATTTGTTCTTTTGATGATTCTCTTTTCTCAATGGTGTTTTCCTCTTTGTATCCAGTTTCTATTTTTTCATTTCTTTGTTTTTGATTCTTGAATTGTTGATCCAGAGAGTTCAGTGCTTCTTCGTTTCATTTTAGTATTGCATTTGCTTCTTTCTCGACTTTCAATCTCTGTTTAATTCTTTCAATCTCATCTTTTAGTGTTTTGTTCTCAAATTATTTTCTGGTATTGTCTTGATTTGCACTCAGAAGTTGATCGGCCATGTCATAGTGAACTTGTGCCATTCTCATGATCTCATTATCTTTTTCTAGTAGCTTCATCTAAACTTGTCTTTTTTCATCTCCTGTCACTTTCTTTTCATCTTCAGTAATTCTTTTTCCTTCAATCAACTCGGTCATCCTTATCATGTTGGTTTCAAGATCTATCTTCATTAGGTTCAACTACTTGGTAACTGTATCATTTTCTTCCAGTAACTCTTTTATAGTTGTTTCAGATTCATCAGTAACATTGCCTTTAGATGTTGTTTCAAGTATATCAACTTGTTCTTGTGTAAACTTTAGTTCATCACAAATTCTCATTCTAGTCCTTAGAGATCTTTCAGGTTTCTTCTTCAAATCAATGATTAACTCTCTTGCATCTTCCAATTCAAATTCAATATCATTAAATCTTTTATATTGCCTATAAATTTCCATGACTAGGATCTTCAACTCTCAGGTGGTCAAACCCTATAACTCAATATTAGAAGCTCTGATACCAATTATTGGAATAATGTATGGAAAGTAAGGACTGAGAGGAAAGGGGTGAATCAGTACTTTCAAAAAATTTCACTTAATATGTTAACCGATTAACCATAAAACTTGTTGTTCTCTATTTACCGACTCCTTTGCATTAAAATGAAAATAATGTAAAGTATGTGACTCAAAACATTAAAACCATAACATATAAAATCATAACACAGTGATTTGGTTACGCAGAAATCCTTGGTTAGAGGACAAAACTGTGGTGGGGATGACACCCGTAACTTTCACTAAAAATGCAATATGAAAGGTTGCTCGGTTAGAGCTACAAAGGTTTGATACTTCTGATAGCTTACTTGGTTGAGAGTATACAAGACTTATTAGGTCTACCTGATTAGAGGATTTTACAATCTCTACACTTAGAGATGTACCCGATTAAAAGTTTTACTATAACACTTGATCTATTAGGATCTACCCAGTGTTGGGATTTAACCTTCACAATACAATAGTACTATTTAAACTATGGAATGTCTATTATAATTTGCATCAAATAAAATGTTGATTCAGACGCTATGTGCTCTAATATGTGTTACCTTGATTTTTTTCTCTGTAGCACTTCATTGTTCTGCTCTGCTCTAGCTAAATTTTCTCAATATTGCTCTGCTCTGTGCTGCTCACCTCAATACTTCAATAAAAAACATTAAATCCTTCATTAACTTCATTCAAATTTTTTCTTACAACAACTTCATCTTGTGAATTCATCCTTAATAAATATGAAGTTTTAACCTCTTAATTCTATGAGTTAGTTTCCAAACAATTATCCTTGACCGTTCGATCTTCTTTCTCACTTGGTGAGCGTGTCACTTTTACCTTGGTATTTTATGTTGTTCTTGGAAATACAAAAATCTCATTAACCATTTGATTTGTGCCTTAGATCTTCATCCTGAATTGTATCAATCGTTGATCACATAACCAACTATTATTAACACTTGTAACAATATAATTAATGCAGTAACAATGCATTAAATGTGTCCTTATCACTTTTTGAATTAACTGTCTGGCTTAGTTACATATTCCTTTGTACTCAGTTGAGTGATCTCTCAGTGCTCGATAACTAGTAACTCAGTGTACTATATTCACTCAATAAAAAAATATGCTCGGTATACTTAGTTCTCACTTCTTTGTTTTATCGACTGCATAATACTTTATGTCTTGACCGACTGCCTGGGTGTGCATTACCAACTAGTCCTTTATAAGACTTTCTCCATTCACCGATTGTTTTCTCCATGATCTGTGACTTTGACAAAACTAATAACAACAAAAATACCTTACAGAGGTAACATTTCTCTCCCCCTTTGGCATCAATGACAAAGGCACATGTATTCACTAAGTCATAGAAGCCAAAAATTTGAATCAAATGCATCTCTCGACATACCTCATAAAACTAACCAATTCCCCTAAGGAGTAGCCACCAAAACAACACCAATCTAGAATAATGATAATCTTTGTAAGTACACTAAACTGATGCAAATTAATGCATCTCTAGCTCTGATCAGGAGGGAAAATAACCCCAAGATTACCTTGGAGATACTCAAAAGTATCCTTTGGAAAGGGCTTCATGAAAATATCCACAATCTTCTCTTTTTTAGATACATATTCCAATCTAACTTCTTTGTCATTGACCTTATCTCTCAAGAAATGATATTTGATATAAATATGCTTTGTCTTAGAATGCAACGTAGGGTTCTTTGAAATATTGATAGCACTTGAATCGTCACAATGAATAGCAATAGACTCATCAATACATACTCTAATATCTTTCAACATTTTCTTCATCCATATCACTTGTGTAAAATTAATAACAACAATAGCATATTCAACTTTAGCAATAGATTTTGAAAAAAAAAAAATTCCTACTTGACCATGAAACTAATCTCTCACCCAAGAATAACGCTCCACCACTTGTGCTTTTTATGTCATCCACATTACCTACCCAATCCTCATCAGTAAACACACTCAATGTAAAATCATCATCCTTTTCATATGATAATTAATAATCAATTGTCCCTTTCAAGTATCTGAATATCCTTTCAACAACAACAACATGTGATTCCTTCATTTTTTCTTGAAATCTTGCAACAATGTAAAAAATTTCATAATATTTGGTCTAGTTTGTGTAAATTATAGTGAACGTTTGATCATTGATCTATATCTTGTTTGATTTTCCTTAGGTGAATCATCATCTTTTGTCAATTTCCAACCAATAATCATAGGAGTACCAACAAGTTTTGCATCATCCATACCAAATTTATTCAACAATTATTTCACACACTTGGACTGAGATATGAAAATACCTTTATCAGTTTGTATAATTTTTAGGCAAAGAAATAATTTCATCTCTCTTATCATGGACATCTCAAACTCTTTCTGCATCTCATCATCAAATTCCCTACTCAACTTGTCATTTCCACCAAAAATAATATCATCCACAAAGACTTCAATAATTAAAATATTATCATGATCAAATTTGAAGTACAAATTACTATCAGCAACACATTTTTTGAAACCAAGTGTCAATAAATATTTATCTAACCCTACATACTAGGCTCTAGGTGCTTGTTTCAATCCATATAATGCTTTCTTCAATCAGAAAACCATGTCATCTTCATTGGTCTAAGAAAAACCATCAGGTTTCTCAATGTAGACTTCTTCTTCTGATTCTCCATTCAAGAATGCAAACTTAACATCCATATGATATACCTTAAAATATTAGAGTATCTTATGCAAGAAACATCCTAACAACTTCAATTATAGCAATAGGAGAAAAGGTTTCCTTAAAATCAATACCTTCCATTTGTGAGTATCCCTTGCAAACAAGTTTGGCTTTGTTCTGAATGACTTTATCTTCTTCATTTAATCTGTTCTTGAATACCCATTTAGTATTGATCACACTCTTCTCCTTGGGTTTGGGAACAATAATCCATGTCTTATTCTTCTCAATTTGTTCCAACTCTTCTTCCATCGCTTTAACCCAACTTTCATCTTTGCGTGCTTTATCAACATCCTTAGGTTCAATATTAGAAATCAAATGAATTTCATTGCTAGCAATTCTTCCTCTAGTTTGAACACCATGATTCTTTTCACCAATAATCAATTTTTCTGAATGACTTATCTTTACATACCTTGGAGTGTTTGGATTTTCATTTGTGGTAAACTCTTGTGTTTCCACTTCTTCCTCATTTGCAACTTCTTCATTCTATTCTATCAAATCATTTTAATTTTGTGCATGCACAATCTGATTGTATTCTTCTAATGAACTGTAACTAATTGAATGTTTGAAGATGATAAGTTGATGATCACCGAGATACAAAAAGTAAATGCAAGACATTAAATCAGTCAATGTATTGTATTGTCATTGATGTCAACTTGATATGGTATGATTGTTCATACACATATTGGTCATAACCTTGAAGAGATGAAGAGACAAAGTTTATGTTATCGATAAAACATAAAAAGTCTGTATACATCAAGTGACAGTGAACACTGACGAGAAAGTGTTACCGAGCAAGGGTTTTTTGTATTATGTTGTATGCTTTATAGTGGTATTGATCTGTAAGGGATTTGCACATTACGATCAGATTGTAATCACTGGATAATAATAAGAGTGGACTTTTCTGTTTGGTAGATGTATCCCAGGGATTGGGTGAACCACGTTAAATCTTTGTGTCTCATGTTCTCTTCTATTTTGGTTTATTATTCTCTGATATTGGTTATATTTATACATGTAATTATTATTTATGTCTTGTTAATCCTAACACTGGTGAACAAACAAAAGGTAATCTATTATATCTTAATGATATTGAGACCACTTGTTTATCGGCTAGAAATGAAGATGTTTGGTTGTGGCATAAAAGGTTATGTCATGTGAATTTTGACAACATGGTTAAGATAAGTAAGAAAATAAAAGTGAGAGGCTTACCGAGTATTTCAAAGCCTGGCCATGTTATGTGCAAGAATTGTCAAATAGGAAAGATAAAAAATTCTAGTTTCAAGAGAAAAACCTACACATCTAATGCTATTCTAGTGTTAGTCTATACTGACTTATGTTGACCAATGAGAACAAAGAGTTATTATGGTGATAGATATTTTATTCAATTTGTTGATGACTATTCTAGGATGATGACTGTCATGTTCTTAAAATAGAAATCTGAAGCATTTAATATGTTCAAATGGTATAAAGATAAAGTTGAAAAACAAAGTGGAAAAGAACTGAAATGTTTAAGATCAGATAGAGGAGCAGAATTTATTTCTGATGAATTCACTAACTTTTGTAATGAGCATGGGATTACAAGATAGATTTCTGCACTAAGAACACCACAACAATTTGGGATTGCTAAAAGGAGAAATAGATCAATTGTTGATTGTGCCAACACTGATGATTGAAAAAGGCATCACACAAACATTCTCGAGAGAAGTTGTAAGTACTATTGTCTATACACTAAATGAGTTTAATTGAAGAAAGACACAAATAAGATTACCTTATGAGCTATGGTATGGATACACACCAAATACAAGTTACTTTAGAATTTTTGGAAGTCAATGTTATATACTGAAAGATGATAGAAATGGGAAACTTGACTCTAAAAGTGATGAAGGAATATTTCTAGGATATTCTACTAAAAGCAAAGCTTATAAATGTCTGAACAAATCTTCTAAGAAAATAATTGAGAGTGTAAATGTTAAAGTGGATGAATTTGCTGATAAAAATGATGAGGAAAGCATAAAGGAACCTGAAGATTACAATAGATTTGTCTACATAGAAGAACCTGACATCTTACTCGAGTGATGAAGATCAAAATGAAGAACAAAGATCTGAACATGTACTTGTTGAATATGTCAGAAGACACCATCCACAGGACAAGATCATTGGAGACAAAAGAGCAGGAATGAGAACAAGAAGTAAGTCTCTTAACACTGGATGTTTGATTTGTGATTTTGAGCCTAAATCTGTTAATACTGCACTTGAGAATCCAGAATGGGTTAATGCAATGAATGAAGAGATTGAACAGATTGAGAAGAATAAAACATGGACATTAGTACCTAGACTGGATGACAAAAATGTAATTGGCACCAAATGGATATTCAGCAACAAACTTAATGAGAATGGAGAAGTCACAAGAAACAAAGCAAGACTGGTATGCAAAGGGTATGCACAAGAAGAAGGTATTGATTATGGAGAAACCTTTGCACCCATTGCTAGACTAGAAGGAGTAATAATTCTACTTGCTTATGCTATTTTAAAAGGATTCAAAGTATATCAAATGGATGTTAAATCTGCATTTCTGAATGGAATACTAGAAGAGTACGTATACATTGAACAACCTGAAGAGTTTGTTGATCCTAACAAGAGGAACATGGTTTGTAGACTACACAAAGCCTTGTATGGATTAAAACAAGCACCGAGAGCATGGTATGAAAGACTTCACTCTTATCTCATTAGTATTGGATTTGTTAGAACAAGTGACAATAGTAATCTATATTTGAAAGGATGTACTGATGATAAGACTTTGATTGCTGAGATATTTATTGATGATATCATATTTGGAGGTAATGATATGATATGCAAGTCATTTGCTTATGAAATGAGAAAAAAATTTGAAATGTCAATGTTTGGAGAGATCAAATTTTTTCTTGGCCTACAAATTCTACAACAGGAGGAAGGCATCTAAATCACACAATCCAAATACATCAAAGAAGTTCTGAAGATATTCAAGATGGAGGACTCAAAACCAGTTGCAACACCTATGGAAATTGGATGCAAATTGACAAAGGAAGACAAGACAACTGAGGTAAATCAGACCTTATACAGATCTATGATTGATAAACTAATGTATGTTGTACACACTATACCTGATATAGCACATGCAGTCGGTATAGTTGCAAGATTCTCTGCTAATCTTAAAGAATCACACATGATTATTGTTAAAAGAATTTTGAGATATCTAAATAATACTAGAGACTATGGTTTATGGTATAATAAAGAAGGCAAATTTGAGCTACAAGTTTATACCATTGTTGATTGGGCTAGAAACATAGATGATAAAAATAGCACTATAGGAGAAGCATTCTTTATGGGTGACAAACTTGTCACGTGGATAAGTAAAAATCAAGGATGCATATCTCAAATAACTGTAGAAGCATAATATGTAGTTGCTGCTGCAAATTACTCTAACATTGCATGGATCAAGCAATTGTTGAAAGGTATGAATGAATAAATTATTAACCCAGTAATTATCTATTGTGATAATACAAGTGCTATAAATATCTCAAAGAACCTTGTGATGGATGCTAAAACAAAGCACATAGCTATTAAGTATCATTACTTGAGGGAACAAGTACAAGAGAAATAGGTGATACTGGAATATGTACAATCTGAAGAACAACTAGCAGACATATTCACAAAACCATTTCCAAAAGATACATTTTACCTGAGGAATAGACTAGGGGTTCATCCCTTGTCTACTGGTCACTAAGATTACTTGGAGGCTGCATCAACCTACACATTATCATAAGATTATTCATGTTGATGCAAGCTGAGATATGGACTACAATGACATATTAGTCCAATAAAGGGAGAGAAAGCTTCAAAGGGAGAAAAATATTGTTGGATACTACAGATCTATATATATATTTTTTGGCATTGATGTCAAAGACAGAGAGAGAGAGAGAGGGGGGGGGGAATATTCAATGAAATAACCATCCATCAAAGGGATAGAATTGAAAAGAGTTAACATTGCATAACTATCTAGAAAAGGGAGAGAGATTCTACAAGAAAGGGAGAGACATAATTAGAAAATATAATTGCTACACCTATCCATTAAAGGGAATGAAGAAAGGGAGAGAACACAACAGAATCAAATCTAAGCTAGAAGAGCTTACCGAGACTCAAATATTTGAATTGGTTATAGAACAATAAGTTTGGTATGTTATGGCATTTTTTACACTTCATATGTCATAGTATGTTTTAATGAATGCCAAAGGGAGAGATTGATGAACTATAACTGATTGAATGTTTGAAGATGATAATTTTATGATCACCGAGATGCAAAAGTGAATGCAAGACATTAAATAAGTTCATGTATTGTATTGTCATTCATGTCAACTTGATATGGTATGATTTTTCATACACATATTGGTCATAACCTTGAAGAGCTGAAGAGACAAAGTTTATGTTATCGGTAAAACATAAAAAGTATGTATACACCGAGTGACAATGAACACCGACAAGAAAGTGTTACCAAGCAAGTGTATATTGAGCACCATAGTAAACTGAAGTTCTTACCGAGCATAACTGAAGTTGATGACAGAACATAATTAAATTTAAAGAACAACAAAACTACTTAGCTGGCAGAGTTATATTTAGGGATTGACTAATTGATTGCTTTATTTTCAACGATTAGTTAAACTAAAGAAAGGAATGATATTTAAAGCATGTTTTATTCACAGTTATCAAGGAGAGAATTGTGGAATAAAACTAGAGCAGAGCTTTACTATATAAATAAAAGGCTTTGCGGTATAAAGCAAAGCATGGCAAGATTTACAGATCAAGAAGTGATCTACGACAAAAACAAGGAGATTGAGCCGCTAATAATGTCTATATAAAGAGACAAGGAATTCATTATGAAGAGAGGGATGTTGAATATATTCTGGTGAAGATAGAATTCTTCATACAGATCTGATCATACAGGTTGAAGAACAAAGCCAAGAAATTCTGCAGACACCAAGCAACAGAGGACAGAGCAGTCACCGAGTAAAAGAAAGAAAGAAAGCAAATGAACAGAAGTGTACATTGATCAAATAGGTATTATTGGACTAACAATAGATCTAAATATCTACAAGTTAAAGTTGTATTTTGAAATAGATCATTTACTGTATCAGTTTAACCATTGATTTAGAAAATCTCTTAACCGAGTGCGATTTAACAATCCTTATTGTATTGAGATACTCAAGAGTATCAAAAAAAATTCTTGTTGACAACATAGTGAGTGCTAGGGAAAAAGACAAATTGTTAGTTTTAAATCCTCTAACAAGGTTGCACTTAACAGTGGATATTTTAACTGTATCATCAGAAAATGGAAGCACTTCCATTTAGGATTGGTTTAGGCCTTCGAGTAAGTAGTTTTGGGTCATATCAAACGCCTTGAATGGATCTTTGACTTGGATCTTGTTTTTCCCCTGTCCTTCCCTATTTTCCACTTCTCTCCTACCTGTTTCTTGTATCCTGCTCTGAGATTTTGAGGTTCTTGACCTCAGAGTCAAGGTTGACCTCGACCCTAACCTAGGTCAAGGTCATCCTCAACCCTGACCTAGGTCAAGGTTGACCTTGACCCTGACCCAGGGTTTAAATTTCAAATTTCAAGGATTTCTGGATGTTGAGGTTTGGAAAGAACTATTTGCCACTTCCAGGTCGGCTATTTCAGGCTTCAAAGTGGCAACTCTTAAAAATATTTTTAATATAGGTACACTTCTAGTAGTATGAGCCTAATTGTAATTTAATTATCCTATATCAACCTCTCTAGAAGTTTGTGCCCTAGACTAGTATACAAGGAAGCCTTCTCCTCTCATTTAAAGGAGGAAGAAATCTATGATTGAAGGATCTGCGTATAATCTATCGAAGTGATCATCTAATTTCAAGCATTCAAGCATTTAAGATTCTATTCATCAAGGAGATCCATTAGTATTCATTGAAGGATTCAAGCTCTATGGAGCCCTCTTGTTGAAGATTTCTCCATCCATATCCATTCAAACTTATTCCTATTCCAAGATCCATTCAAGATTGGTGTTGAAGATCTAAAGGCAATTGATTTGAGACATCCTTCATCCTACAATTATAAATCCATTTTGAGCATCCATACTTGTGGATTCAAGGATTTGAATCCTCCACAAGGGCTTCAACATAAGCAAGGTGAATTATTTTATTTACTTTGTTTATCACTGTAATTTCAATTCCATTTTAAGGTTAATTCCAAAACTGGGGTTTGACCAAGGCAAACCCCTCACCCAAAAAACAAAACCCTTTTTTTCTTGTAGGTGTAGGTATGGAACAATGAATTACAAAGCAGATTTGGATACCCTTTTCGGAAAACTTTTAGGATCCGCGAAAATATTTTCCTTTCGGAGTAGTGCAGGTCAAGGTTGACATTGTTGCCCCACTTTTAGTCTGAATACCCTTTTGACAAAAGTGAGTGTTTAATGTATAGTGGTGGTCTTGAAATCTTCATGTTAGTCCTGAGTCTAAGTCTAGAGATCTCTCCCTTAGGCTAGCGAGCCTTTACCAGATTTTTCCAAATTGCTTTCTCTTTTGTGAACCGGAGGGTTTCTATATATGAGTTTATGTTTTCATCGGGTAGGTTAAGTTCCCAATCCGGTAAAGGTTGTGGTTCAAAGATTTCTAACATCAGTGTTACACATAATGGAAGTATGTAGCTGTGATTCTTCATTTTGTAGCTTGGCGGAAAATCGGGTTCGAGCCTCTCCACTGGCGGAAAAGTATCAACAGAGTGCATCTTTCGCCGATGACTACTAAGTGATGTCGTGGCAAGAAATACAGTTCTAAAATGGATCCTTTAGGATTAAGAGGGTTTGTTGTGTCTGGACTACACATCTACAAGTCAAGAGGAATGATTCAATAGAAAAAAATTGAGGAAATAAGCTTCAAGGCGAAAAAGTAGAAAATGACTTCTCCCCTACTCCTACAGGCGGGTTTTGACCCACGGAGTATGTTTTCTGCCAAGCCATTTAAATGAAGCGATTCTGAAGAAGAACCTGCCTCATGAAGAATCTGAGATATAAAGAAGGCAGATAAAATCAACACATGCCATTTTGGCGTCCTGATAGACCAATTTTCCCCCTTGGAAGATTTTTGAACCGAGAGCACTCCAAAAGCACTTCTCCACCCAAAGGAGAAGCGGAAAAGTGATTTTCCGCTACCTCAGGAATGTTATCATTGTTGTTACTAAAAGTGAAAAGATATTTCTTAACAGTTCGTAAAAGAAAGGTAATTAATTCAAATAAATTCATTTTACTTCATAACGGACTGTTTCATTAATGTTGAAGTCTTTTCATTCGTGTGGCATGGGAAGTTGGTCGTTAAACGATAAAAATTAAAAAGTTATAAGATCAGTTGGAGATTGCCAATAGGAGCCACTGTTTGCTTAACATATTACTTGAATTTGAAGCTTTAATATTGGTTCTTCTTTGTCCCTATATTCTCAAAGATATTCCTCATTCAATTCTGTAGGGACTCTCAAACTCAAATCTCTCCCATAGATTATCTCTAATCCAATCCTATAGAATTGTAGAAATTAGTAGATTATTGTAATGAGGGAATTAGAACCTAAACCAGAATGTCATGACTACTATAGAAAATGAGTCAATTTTTGTGGAGCCCATTGAGCAAGGTGAACCATCTGTGTTAGCTACTTTCTCAGGTCAAAAGCCTGATCCATTCTATGTGCCTTTATATATTAATGGATGCAAGTTGAGCAATTGTATAATAGACTCTGGGGCCTCAGATAACGTGATGCCATCAACAGTAGCTAAAGCTTTAGGACTTACCCTTACTAAAGCTCATGGTAGGTGTTATTCTATGGACTCCAAGCAAGTACATTTGGTTGGACAAATTAAGGATGCCCAAGTGGCTCTGGCAGCGCACCCTGAGAAGAAGATGTTGTTAACAATTATGGTTGCTTATATACCTGCTAGCTATGGTTTGTTGCTAAGTAGGAGTTTCTGCAGAGATCTAGGAGGGGATTTAAAGTTATATTGGTCTCAAGCTTTAATCCTGGTGGGTAATAAAAATATTAAATTGGTCCCGGAAGAGAAAGCTAAGTTTACAATGCTGAAATATGATGATCCTAAAGCCCAAATTCTGTATCAAGAATTGGAATTTGGCAACTATATGCTATTTATTAATGATCACGATGAGGAAGTGAAACCGGGAGAAAGGGGAAAGGAATTTTTCACCGAAGAAAAGTCATCTCAAATCTAGACACTTGAATTTGATGGCAGTTGTGCTTCGTCAGGATTCGGTGCATGTGTGGTCTTGATATCACCAGATGGAATATGTGAGCCTATGGCTTATAAATTAGAGTTTGGAAATACCAACAATACTATTGAATATGAAGCCCTTCTATTAGAAATCATTGCTGCAAAGGAAAAGGGCATGAAAATTTTGAGAGCTCATGGTGATGCAGAGCTTATCGTGCGCTAGGTTGAGAATCAATACTCTGTTAAAAATCATAGATTAAAGAACTACATAAATAGAGTATAGGATGAGATAGAAACACTGGACGCATTCTTTATTGAATCAGTGTCGAGAGAGTTGAATGCCAAAGTAGACTCCCTGGCTGTGTTAGCTTCATTACTCCTTCCCCACCTGAAATTCAAAGACAAGAAGTACCAAGTGGAAGTCATATATCGACCGTCTGTACCTGACAATGTGGAAGATTGGCAAGTGTTCAAAGATGACAAGAATATCCTTCTCTTTCTAGAGAGTGGTGGTGACTTCCACAAAGAAGTTTGTGGAAATCATAAAGGAGATCATCCGAACAAGCAAAAGAAAGATAAGTTAGATGTTATCCAGCTGCAAGGTAATATCATTCTGCCCCATCTAGTCACTCTTGAAAAACTTTTCAACAGGCACGACACTTTTGTGAAGAAGAAAAGAATCGAAAGAGGTCCTACTACTAGAAAATATGAAGGAATGAATATTGGAACTAAGAAATATCCCAAGATGATCGACATTGGGAAGTGTTGTACTGAAGAAGAATGGAATGAGGCCAAGAAACTCTTCCTAGAATACTCGGACATTTTTGCCTGGAGCTATGAAGACCTAAAAAAAATTTTGGGTGGGAAATTCAAGCATCAAATCCCTTAAAACCTAAAGCTACCCCATTCAGGAAAAAGCAAAGGAACTATAATCCCAAAGTTGTTGATGCAATATTTAAGGAAGTAGATAAAATGCTTAAAGAAAGGATCATCTATCCTATACACCACTCTACCTGGGTGGCAAACATAGTGCCTGTGAGGAAGAAGAATGGAGAGATAAGGATCTGTGTAGACTTCAGAAATCTTAACCAATCTTCTTTGAAAGACAATTATGCTCTTCCCAATATGGATCACTTACTACAGATCGTAGCTAGAGTTGAAATGATGTCTATGTTGGATAGCTTTTCAGGATATAATCAGATAGAAATTGAGAAAGCGGACCAGCATAAAATGGTTGTCACCACCCCATGGGGCACTTTCGCTTACTACAGAATATCATTTGGGCTAATCAACACTAGAGCTACTTTTCATAGAGGTATGGACCTTTCCTTCAATGATATGAAGAATAAAATTATTGGTATGTATTTGGATTATCTTACTATATTCTCTAGGAAAAGAATAGATCATATAAATGACTTAAGGAAAGTATTGCAAATGTGTCAGGAGGATGGGATTTCATTAAATCCCAAGAAGTCAGTCTTCTATGTAACTGAGGGGAAATTGCTAGGTCACATTGTCTCCCAGGAAGGCATAAGAATTGATCCAGAAAGGGTCAGAGCTATTCAGCAATTGAGTTTACCTGTGAATAAAACTGGAGTAAAATATTTTTTTTGGTCAGGTTAACTTTGTTAGGAGGTTCATTCCAGAATTTTTGGAAATGACTAAATGTATAGTTGATATGATGAAGGGAAATGTGAATTTCAAGTGGAATAAATATGGTAAGAAATCCTTCAAAAACATAAAGAATGCCATAGCCAATGCTCCGGTGTTATGTCACCCAGATTACAAGAAAGACTTTGTAATCTATTGTTATTCTTCTGAACATACTCTATCAGCCATTCTCATGCAGGAAAATGAGGAGGGGGTCTAGGATCCTATTGCTTTTATGAGCATGCCTCTAAAAAATGATGAGCTGAGATACTCCCAAACAGAAAAGCATGCTTTCGCAGTTGTTAAGGCTTTAAAGAATTTTAGATTCTACATCTTACACTCACATTCTCTTGTGTATGTACCTGATATCGCAGTGAAAAGCATATTGACTCAACAGGATGTAGGATGTAACAACAGAGGAGCATGGGTAGCTAAAACACAAGAATATGATGTAGAGATAAATCTCACAAAGCTAGTGAGAGGCAATGCACTATGTAGGGCAATGGCGGAAAACCAAGCAGGCAAAGATCCAGAAGCTACACAATTGGTTTTGGTAGTAAGTATGCAAGATCCCTAGTTTGAAAACATCATGTACTTCCTTACATATGGTGAATGCCCTGAAGGGCTGACTTCTAAGAAAAGAAGAGACCTGAAACTGAAGGCTTCTAAATATGTTATCTGGGAAGATAGGTTATATAAGAGATCAATAGATGGGACCTTTCTCTGATGTGTCGATAGATAGCAACAAGATAAGTTATTAAAAGTATTTCATGATGAAGCCTGCAGAGGACATTTCTCCTCGTCAGTTACCGCATTCAAGATTTTGAGGCAGTGTTATTACTGGCCAGGAATGTTCAGAGGTGCTTACCACTAGGTAGCAAAGTGTGAGAAATGTAAAATGTTTACCGAAAAGCCACAGTTAGCAGCGTTGCCTCTGAAATCGGTGATAATTGAAGGTCCTTTTCAACAATGGGGTCTTGATTTTATTGGTCCTATAAACCCCACGTCCAGTGCAAATCATACCTACATAATAACTGTGACTAACTACTTCACAAAATGGGTAGAGGTGAAAGCAACCAAGAGGACTACTTCAGAAGTAGTATGTGAGTTCATCAAAGAAAGCATCCTGGTAAGGTTTGGTGTGCATATTAAGTTAGTTATGGATAATGATACATACTTTTCTTCTCAAGAAATTAATGAATTTTTCTTTGAGTACGGCATCATGGTCAGTCATTCTTCTGACTATTTCCCTCAAGGGAATGGCCAATCTGAATCTAGAAATAAAAACTTGGTGAATATCATGAAGAAGATTGTAGCAGACCACCAAAGAACCTAGCATAAGAAAATATATGAAGCCCTCTGGACAGATAGAGTGACTGCCAAAAGAGCCATAGGTGTATCCCCTTTTGAACTTTTTTACGGAGTAGAGGCCAGCCTTCCATTACCACTAGAGTTAGCAACCTGCAAACTGAGAACAACAGTAGAAGATGGCATATATGAAGATGGTTTAGAAAAGAGGATTTTGTACCTAAACAAACTAGAAGAAGAAAGAGAGAAAATGGTAGACCACATTACATGGCATCAGACACGTGTAAAGATTTTGTTTGATAAAAAGAGCAGACCTCAGAAATTTATGATAGGATATATGGTGTTGTTGTGGGACAAGCGTAGGGCACCCAAGGGCATGCACGGAAAATTTGAAACACTATAGAAAGGACCTTTCAAGACCCATCAAGTGTTTGAGAAGAATTCTTTCAAATTGACATATCCAAATGGAGAAGCACTACCCCTGATGTATAATGGTTAGGATTTGAAGCTCTATCATATTTAAATTGAAAATAGGTAACCCCTGTATTGTAGAATAGTTATGTTTAGTTCATGCTTTTGTTTTCTTATCTATGTTTCTTTTTCTACTTTCCTTTTCATGTCTTTCTTTAGTTTTGTTGTGAGCCATCTTTTGTTGAGCTTTGCAAAACCAGAGATTTGAGATTCTTTGCTTGGACATGTGAATGTCCAAGTCCCCAAACAGAGCCAGTTGTTACCCCACTTTTAGTCTGCATACCCTTTTGACAAAAGTGAGTGTTTAATGTATAGTGGTGGTCTTGAAAGCTTCGTGTTAGTCCTGAGTCTAAGTCTAGAGATCTCTCCCTTAGGCTAGGGAGCCTTTACCAGATTTTTCCAAACTGCCTTCTCTTTTGTGAACCGGAGGGTTTCTATATATGAGTTTATGTTTTCATCGGGTAGGTTAAGTTCCCAATCTAGTAAAGGTCATGGTTCAAATATTTCTAACATCAGTGTTACACACAATGGAATTATGTATCTATGATTCTTCATTTTTCAGCTTGGCAAAAAATTAGGTTCGAGCCTCTCCATTGGTAGAAAAGTATCAACAGAGTGCATCTTTCACCGATGACTACTAAGTGATGTCACAGCAAGAAGTACAGTTCTAAAATGGATCCTTTAGGCTTAAGAGGGGCTATTGTGTTTGGACTACACCTCTATAAGTCAAGAGGAATGATTCAATAGAAAGAAATCAAGGAAATAAGCCTAAAGGCAGAAAAGAAGAAAATGACTTCTCCCCTACTCCTACAGGTGGGTTTTGACCCATGGAGTATGTTTTCTTCCAAGCCATTTAAATGAAGCGATTCTGAAGAAGAACCTACCTCATGAAGAATCTGAGATATAAAGAAGGCAGATGAAATCAACGCATGCCATTTTGGCATCCTAATAAACCAAATTTCCCCCTTGGTGGATTTTTGAACCGAGAGCACTCCAAAAGCACTCCTCCGCCCAAAGGAGAAGTGGAAAAGTGATTTTTTGCTACCTCGGGAATGTTACCGTTGCGGTTACTAAAAGTGAAAAGACATTTCTCAACGGCCTATAAGAGCAAGGTAATTAATTCAAATAAAGTCATTTTACTTCATAACGGACTGTTTCATTAATGTTGAAGTCTTTGCATTCGTATGGCACGGGAAGTCAGCCATTAAACAGTAAAAATTCAAAAGTTATAAGATCAGTTGGAGATTGCCAATAGGAGCCACTGTTTGCTTAACATATTACTTGAATTTGAAGCTTTAATATTGGTTCTTCTTTGTCCCTACATTCTCAAAGATATTCCTCATTCCTGAATCAAATCATTCAAATCATGGCTTCTAGATTCATGGGATTCGATGGAATGAACGACATTACTTATGAATGGCATAAGATTTTAGATATATCTCTGAAGTTATTTGACATGTAGAACTTCTAGAACATATTAAAAGTGGACCAGATACATCCCATTACTGAGAAGTTGAAGGAGAGTGGATTAGTTGAGGCCTCTGGTTTTCCCGTGGTTGTTCAAGCCCCAAAATTGATATGGGAATGCATCGCTTGATACAACCCAGATACCAAGAAAATTCCCTTGCCCAATGATATGGTGCTACTATCTATTGACAAAGAATCGGTCAAGAACTCGCTTCGCATCCCAGAGCAAGCTGAGTATTCAAAATGACATACAATCAAGCGGTGACTGAATATATTGCCAAAAAGTCAATTTGGAAGTAGGAAATAATGAAAGCATGGTTTCAATAACCCAAGAGTGCCAAATGGAAGTTGTCAAAGACATTATACAGCACTAACCTAAAGCTGGAGATCGTTGACATTCTGGTATTACTCCATAGGATCAGAGGTGAGAGTGAGGCACTCAATTTTTTTGATCATCACTTCTTCCTAGTTCAAGTAATCTGTTCCCAACATCACTTCATTGATTGGGCCCTTATGGTAAGTGAGAACCTTTCAGAAGCCCTAGATAGAGCTAAGCACCAGAATGAATTTTATATGTCTTCAGTTTTGTTGTATATTCTGGCAACAATACAAATTTGGCCAGGTCTTCCTAGATTAGAGGAATTTCCTGATGATTTTAAGAGTTACAAATTCTTCCCCTCTTTACAATTACATAACAGCTATGCAGAATACCTTTAGGTTAATGATGTATTTACAATGAGATTGTGCAAGGAGTTACAAGGCTGTCGAGAAAGGAGATTCTCCCCCAAAGTCGTGGCTTTCATCAGCCAATTGGGATGCTATTTCATTTAATTTAGAGATTTCTCATACCTTCATCTTGTAGGTTTTGATGACTTCCCTTTGAAGCTACCCAGATATCCTATGGATATGATCGTGGTGGTGGAGGTGATGAGACAAGCTCTACAAGTGAATGTGATATGTGCCGATGCCAAGAAGAAAGGCTACGATTTCCCCATGACTATTGGTGCCTATAGTTGTGCTTCTTGGTTTGAGGCAAAGAATGTCCTAAAGGCATTCTCTAAGAGGTATTCATTGGAAACCTATGATGTTTTGTGGCCACAATATGATCCGGTTAATTATGCTCATGATTATCTACAAATGAGCCGAGCTATCTATTAGGAATAAGGTGTCTCAACCTTGGATAATTCCTATTCTTATTATTTGTTTTGTAAAATGTATTTTGTTGCAAATAATGTAATTAAGTGTGAGTGTACATGTCTAGTTGGCATGTTGATGTGTCACTCCACTTGATGTGTCGGCATCTTGAATGGTGTGTAAGGAGATCATGGCTGAAAAGGTTATGAGGGATTCCTATGACACGTAAGAGCTATTTCTAGGAGATTTTAATGATAGGATATCTTTGGAAGCTGCCCTAAAAAGGAAAGCGCATGATATAAGCATTTTTAGGGTTACAGAAAAGGATACGAAAAAAAGTGTATTGTTGGTATAATCTGGTGCTACTGGATTTGTCTGTGTGTGTCGATTGTCTCCTGAAAGAACTTGCATTGCAAGTGTGTTGTAACCGTTGTGTTGGAGATAATACATTGTGCAGGTTTTGAAGTGCTGGGATTTTTTACCGAAAGGTTTTCCCCAGGGTAAATCATTGTGTCATTCTCTATTTTCTATATGCATGGTATGTGGCTGCAATATCATTGTTAAAGTAGTTAACGAATCTGAAATTGTAAGGATTTAAAAAGAATTTGCACAATACTTTCCTATAGAGATTAGTGTAGGAAGCTATTTCCGCACCTGAGTTTCCTTACACTATCCACCATATAGATGACATTGAATACTACTGGGCCAATTGTAGAGATGATCTGGAGAGCAGAGATAGGTTCTATGCCAGATTAACCATTGAACAAATCAAAAAGTTCAAGGTCAATTTTGCAGTCGAAGGGCTACTTGATGACGGCCAACACATGTATGATAACACCTATCTTGAGAAGATCAAGCCTCTCTCCATCAATTTTGAGCCCATGCTAGATCAAGTTGTCGGTGACTTGCAGACCCTAATGAGTGGTATTTATAAGAGGACAGAGTAGGGTTGAATGGACGGCAGGAAGAAGGAAGACATTGGAAAGGAAGCCTCCTACTCAAAGAAATCCAACAAAGGATTCCTCCAACATCGCAACAACTTCCTTGGTAATACTCCCAACTATGTTGAAAAGTTCTTCTCAGCCAGCTGGTGGACGCGATGAACCTCCTGAAAAACAAGTTAAGCCAAAGAAGACTTGTGGAGAAGGTTCCCTCCCAAATATTGAAACAAAAAAGGAGCTCACCAAGGATGCAGAACCAGAGAGGTCAGTAAAAGCAGTCACAGTAGATGTACCGGTTGACCCCTCAACCCAGGATTCTCTAAGGAGAAGGTCCCCCATTGTAGTGGAAGTGGGTGAAGATACTCCTTCAACCACAGAATCAGAAGGAGAGGCCAGAAAGAAATAGAAGGTCACTTCAGTAGCCATATTGGTGTCCTCTTCTCCTACTTCAGTGAATCCATTTGCTTCGAGACCAAAGGCTACACCCCCAGTCATCAGGAAGTTGTTCATTGAGGAGTTGGTTTCTGCCAACAACGTTACTAGCAGAGAGTCATGGATAGAAAATACTCTGGAATGCAAGAGAAAGAGGGCGAAAGAAGGGACTTCTAGGAAAGATACTCTATCATGAGCTTTTCAGCCCAAGGTTGCTATGAGAAAATAGAAGAAAGTAAAGACAATGTCTACTCTAGGTTGTGACCCTGAGACCGGGCACTTCACTATGGAAGTGGCCAAACCAACCAAGGACGGTAGATTCGAAGATATGACCACTTAAAATTTTTAGTTGTAGTCATTTGATATGGGGTTAGCTCGCCATGACACCAAGGTGGACTAGTGGAAGTCTACTAATGTGGTGATAGAAAAAGAACTCGAGGAGCTCAAGACTGCCAAGGTTCAATTGAAGGTAGAATTGGTTGAGCTAACAAATTTCATAAGACAAATCCTCACCCCAATTGCAAGTGTTCCCAGCACCCAATCCACCTTTGATCCCAATGCGGTAGAGAATTAAGCTATATTAGCCAAGTTACAAGAAGATAGGCACTTCCTGCAGATCGGTAGAGGATGGGGTGAGAGGCTCAAATCTAAAGGGCTGGCAGTTATTGAGAAGTTGGGTAATGCTCTCTTGAGGTTGGAGACAGAAATTAATAACATCGAGAAGAATTTACAAACTCTCACATCTGAGAGAGTGAAGTGTCAGGAGTGCATAGTGACGCTCCATGTAGCTGTGAAGATGAAGACAAAAGAGGCGTTGAAAGACAAGATTTTGTAGAAGGGAGATGAACCTCTAATCGAGTGGATTCAAAGTCTAGAGTTCAAAATTGAAATGATCATCCAGGCCAAGACGGGGTTGCAACAAGTAGATATTAAGGTCAAAGAAGAACAGAACAAAGACTTCAAGATTCTTCAAGGTTTGCATACAGAATCATAGACAAGTGGAGAAGGTAAGGAAATGATAGGACTGGCCAACATGCAGAAATCATTCTCTGATTATGTAGACAAGTTGTTAGAGCCATCTTCCACCCACTTGAACAAAGTGCCAGAACTTCAATAGCTGAGCGGATGTGTTTATAAAGCCATGGAAGAATTGAAGGATCGGACAGACGTAATTAAAAGTCTGGCTAAAGAGTATTCCAGATGGCTCATTTGATACACCAATGTCCACGTTAACAGACATGAAGGACTTATCAAAGTTATCACAGCTATCACTGCCTATAGGGCTAAATTAGGCAAGGGGAGCGAAACTGAAGCTTAAGTAGGTTCTCTCTTTGTACTAAATTTTGATCAATATGTAACGGATAAACTTTCGGTTATCAATTCTAGTTAGGGGAGTTGAACCGTTTCGGTTATGCCCTTTTTGTAATGGCCCAATCTGGGACTCTATATGTACTATTTCCAAAATCAATGCAGAGGTCAGCTAAATTTTGGTGTGAAAGATAACATTTTGCTGAGTCAAATTTGTATGTCTGAATACCATTATTTTATCTGTTCCATTTGCATTGCATTTATCTTTCTGTTGAATTTAGATGTTTCTTTGAAGTTGGATTTACAATCTGTGTTTGAACCAGAGCTCTGTATTTCGATTTGATACAATTAGCTAAAGGGGAAACTCATTGTTATCTTGAGTTTGGGAAACGTTCTTGTGATATAGATCGATTCATTGTCATTTTGTCATTAATATTTAGTCTTGCATTTGAATTTTCAGTATAATTTCATGCATTACCAATTTTGGGAGTTAATCTGATTGATGAAATCTCAGAGTTGGCTAGATTTATAGTTGAATCTGTCCTACCTGAGCTATTTCCTTCCTAGGATTAGCTTGGTTTGTCTCTTCTATTCTTGGGTTAAGAACATACCCCTGTTAGACTAGGAAAGAGAAAAATTCACTGAAAATCATTCATATAAGGGAGCTATACCTTTAAATTCAGAGGGAAATTAGTTTTTTCAATAACAATTTTCCAACTGTCGTATTCGATTGTTCTTAAGCATTTTGGGTATTTTAGAATTAAATTGAAAAGAACAATCTGTTTACTAACAGACATAAAGGGGTATAATTTTTCCCCCGTATTTGGGTCAAGGTCTACCTTTCTCAGAAAAGAAAATGATTTATAGGTTTTCTCCATTTTTGTGTTTCCAGGCCAGGGCAGGTTGCAAAATTTCCAGAAACTCAGTACAGACACCAAAAAACAATAATTTCTAGATCTGCTATACTTTGAGGTTAGTATTTATCTTCAATTAATTTCAATTAAGGTTTTAATATTTTCATATCTATTACACACTCTCCTCCCAAAATAGAATGTAAGGTTTTCCTCTTTCTTCTTATTTCTAATTGATTGATTTATTTGTGCATTGACCATTTTCTTGTGGTTAATCATTTTGTATCTTTCCTTTGTAAATTTGGGGCTAAGAGGAGAATCTTACCTTCCCCAAGTTTTCAAATTTAAAGGGTATTATCTAGATGTGCAAGTCTCTTTTACCTCATCATCATTCCACCATCATATCTATATTTTCCCTTTACTTTTTGGTGACCCTGCTTACGAAAACTCTTTCTTTTGTGGTGTTAGATTTACATTTCATGTTAGATCTTGCATTCATATTTTCATTTATTTTTTCATGCCTTGTGTTTTCCTAATTTAGTCCATTTGCATTGCATTGGTGTATGAGCTTTACTACATCTAGTCATACTTATAATATCTCAGTTAGAAGAATTCACAGACTTATGGGTTCCTTTGATCCTGAGTCTTCCTCTCCTTTCCTTAGGATCCTTTATGACAATTTGATCACTCATGATTCCAATCCTTCTACGGAGCATAACTCTTATCACTCATCTCATGATGAGGATGATTCTTTAAGAGTTCCTCCTAAATAATTCCAAAACCTTTCAACTGAACTTGATAAAATGGGAAATTGGCTTATTCAAGAATACTATAATCAAGATTCTATTTGAGCTATAGAGGACCTTATGAAATTCCTTCATGATAGTGATCAAGGTGTTAATATCTTGTGTGGTATCACTCATCTTGTGCATTTACATGTCAAACCTTTAGTTCAAGAAGCTTAAGATCTAGGAATCGCTCCTCCTGTCACTAGTGTGGAACCTTCTTCCATTCCTTTACCTATCATTCCTACTTACATTCCTCCTTTAGTGACTACATCTCTTCCATATTCATGTCCTCTAGCTTCGAATCTTCCACTTACCATAGTGTTCCTTTTACCTATTCCAACCCTCTTCCAACTGTGGTTCCAAGTGTTCCACCAGTTGTCTTCCATTCCTGCAACTTCCTACACTTTTCCTAGTGTTCCTAATGTTTCTATGCCTCCTATTTATTCTAATGATTCCACAATCATTATTCTGACACAAACTGTGTCCTCTTTACAACATCAACTTGCATCCTTAACTAAATCCAAGTTTAGTATTCCTACATGTGACATGGGTAGTCCTTTATCCCTAGAAATTATTCATGCTCCTATCCCTCATCAAGCCGATATGCCTCGTCTTGAGAATTACAATGGTAAGGGAGACCCTGTCACTCATGTCAAAACATTTCAAATCCTTTGTAGTGACTATGCTCATGACCATAGGATTTTATCTAAGTTGTTTGCTAGAACTATTCATGATAAGGCCTTGCAATGGTATTGTTCCTTGCCTCCTTATTCTATTAATTCTTTTCCAAAACTTGCTAATGCCTTTATCCAAGAGTTCCAAAATAACATTGGTCTGCAAGTGTTCTTAATTGATTTGATGCACTGTAAACAAAATACTACAGAAAAATTGACTGAATTTATTGGTAGATTTAAGCATTTGTATGCTCAAATTTCTTATCCTATTCCTGATATTGATATTTAGCATATGTATATTTCAAATTTGCAAAAGGATATTAGAGATAAGATTTTGCTTACTGAATTTACCTCTTTTCAACAACTTTGTGCAGCGCTTCATCATTATCAATTACAAGTGAGTCAATTTGATAGAAACACTCTAATGGATCCTGTTCCAGTTGATAAGAGTGATGTTGCTCCTAATCCCAACAAGTTTCAGAAACCTAACAACTATGTCAAGATAAATAAGAAAGCAAATGCATTTGCTAATCAAGTTGTTGTTGCATCCAATAATGTCACTGCTGCATCCACTACTTTTCATCTGAATTGTACATTTACTCCTCTTTCTGAATCTTTACACTCTATTATGAGTAAATTTTCAAATGCTAATATGATTACTTTGCCTCCTATTAGACCTCTTCTTCCTACTACGATGGCATCCAAATCCTTTTATCCCAAAGCCTTTTTTCAATAGCATCGTCAGAATGGCCATGATACTGAGAAGTGGTATTCTCTAAAACATAAGGCTCAAGACTTAATTGATTCCAATGCTTTATCTGTTGATAATTTTGATGGTATTTGGAACAAATATGTCTCTCCTCCTAATAAAAACCTACAAATATATACGAATCCTTTGCCTACACATGATACTAATACCATTGTTCAGTCATCTTATGTGGATATTGTTTACGATTCAAAGATGGGTGATCTCAATCATATTGTTAACCATGTGAAGCATGTTGTTTTGTCTCAACCTGTATCTCCACCCCACCCTCAATCTCAACCTCTTGTTCAAGTTCCTCCACCTCAACCTCAACTTCAATTTCCATCTCAACCTAAGCCTAAACTAAAACCTAAACCTAAACATCAAAAACAACCTAAGACTAAAAGACCTAGGGAACTCTCGATCACCTTTGATAATTTTGAGACTATTAAAGCTCCTGATGGTCCCCTCTACATTTATACTAGGATTTCTAAGATACCTACGCGTGGTTTTGTTGTTGATCCTACATCCTTAGTCAATGTCATTACTAAACAAAATCTTTTTTTAAAGAACTTACAACGTGATTGTTATAATACATCTAATGTGTGGATCCAAACTTGTAATAGTCTTCTCTATCCATAATATTGTTCTATTAACTTACATGTTGAACTTTGTGGTAAATTTATGGACACTACCTTCGTTGTTGTCCCTACTTCTTATCAATTTCAAGTTAAGCTTGGTTTGCCTTGGTTGACTTCCATGCATGTCGTTGCTTCTCCTATCTATAAGTGTATTAAGTTCATTCATGATGAAGAAGTGAAAACAATTAATCATAGTTTATATCTGTAACCACCCTAATTTGGTCTGCTTTGACCATAGACCCTATTTTCCCTAAGTGTGATCATACCCCCAATTATGTCAAGACAACTCTTCAATCAGTTGGCATAATTCTTTCAAATCAGATTTAATCTCCTAAATGATTTAATCACTAAATTTTATTAATCACCTAAGCCAATCAAATCAATTCAATTCAAATTAAAACATGGCTAAGGTAATTAATTTAAAAAGAATTAAATAAAATCCCTATTATACATCATCACTTGCAAAGGCCTATCCCCTAGCCTAAATTAATCTAATTAATTGGTTATAGTCCTAATTAATTATCAAAAGCAATCAAAAGCTTAAATAATTAATTTCCTTATTTTTGAGTGAAAATATTAATTATAATTCATTTCATTAATATCCCCCTTAACCATAACCCAACCTACCTCAACCACCTTAACCATGGGTTCAAACTCATCCCAACCTATTCCCCCATGCTAAGCCTAATCCTAATCTTAATCCCATCTTAACCCCCTCCCTAATGATGTCATTCCTAATTTTATGATTAGGAATTCAACCCACTTGAGAAAGTCAACTTTCTCAAGCTTGACTCCCTCTAAGTCCACTTTATCAAGCTTAGACTTACACCCTCACAATGTCTCTTAATTGCTCTCATTAATGCATCATTAATAGAGATTCCTCAAGCCCATGCCTCATTGATGCCTTCAGCATTAATGCCTCTTACACCTCATTAATGGCTATTACACCTCCATTAATAACCTTGTCCCCTCTCTCTCTCTCCACATTTCTTCTATAAATAGAATGAGTTTTAAATCTCAAATGGCCCTTAATTTTCAGAGTTGAAAGCATTGTTATGTTGTTAAGATCATTTGTGAATTCATGCTGCATCTTAGTTTTGATATTATGCATTGTTATTATCTTCATTTTTAGAGCTAATATGCATGTTTATTGAACATTTAGATTAGTTTTGATTCAAATCTTCTATTATTAGGTTGTATATGTCACTGATTTGTGCATAATCTAAGGGCATGATTATTGCATTCTTCAAACTCCTCCTAGATAGGAAGCAATAGATCGGTTTTAGTGTTTAACTTTAAACCCTTTCTTTTTATGCTTTTTCACTAATATAATGACCTATTGAAGTTTCATGTTGCAGATAACAGGTCCACAAATTAACACACATATTTTTGGCATCCACCGTGGGGCCAAATTTTAGATTTTGCCTCATTTCAAGTTTGTTTTTTACTAATTTATCTTCCCTGGTTTACAGAACAGGGTCATTTTTGGTCATAAAGGCTCACATCTGGGAGAAATCATCGCATCACAGAATCTAGGCTCACATCCCATATTTCAGAAATCACCTCCTGGAATTCTTGGATCATTTCTGGTACAGGCTTGCATCTGGTCATCAGTCTATCATATCTAGTTACAAAGGATCGTATCTGGTATATTGCATCACATTTGGGATTTCTAGGATCATATCTGGTTAAAAATTTTGCATGCTCCATTGCCTAACCTCTATAATTTTGATCAGGTGTGGTTTTGATCTTTTGAACATCCTAACTAGTGCTTGCAGGTTGCTGTTGAAAAGGTAGAAGACTTTGCTAATGTATGGGTTTGCAGGTTTTTAAAAGTTGATGTACCACTAACCTTGTTGCAAGCTTTCCAAATTTAAGGCATTTTTCAATCACTTGTTAAACCAACCACATTATTATGCTCTTTTCCTTCAAGAAAAATCAGAACATCAAAAGTTGGTTTAAAACTTGAAAGAAAAATGAAGTAACTAAACAAGGCAAAACAAACACATTGTTTAAATTTCAATTTTGGATAGTAAATGAACAAACTCAAATCACTAAATTTTGTGGCTCAATGAACAAACACATCGCTTAATTCATTTTGGGATAGTAATTGAACAAAGCAAAGCACTAAGAATTATGGTCAAATGAACAAAACAAACTTTGCTTTCACATGTAATGCTTTCATAATCTAGGAATATTTAAATCAAGCTCAAATATCTTGAGGGAATGAATATTGTTTGAAGTGTTTTGGGAGAAAACAACATGGACCAGGAGAGTATGCTCTTCTTCTTTTGAAGAATCAAAAATCTAGAAATCTTACGCTCGCCAATCCTTTGTATGCTTATTAAACAGTAGAGGGCCTGCTAGTTGAGGAAAAAATCTCCCAAGAATGACCCAAGTAAGGACAGGTTTTACGTCAACCCTTCCAACTCACTATAAATAATTGTTTCCTCGTAGGCCAAAGACTCAGAAGATGGAGTCAATTTTGTTCTCAGAATTTTGACATCATTCCTTGAACATGCTTGGGTATGTGTATAGTGGAGCCACTTGAATCTTGCTTGCGAGACTACACATATTGTATGCACCCTAAAATGGTCACCTAGACTATGGGCACCATTTATCATTTTATGAAAATTCCTGAATCAATTCTTCGCAACATTTTTGCAGGTTGTCATTGGGTCAAAGGTGTCTCAGTTTGAAAATTAGATTTTTCGGCTCATTTTTCTGTGGTTTATAATTTTTTATGGTTTTTTATGAAAATTTGTTTCTGGTCGCAAATCAATGAATTTTTTAGAAAAATTTACATTTATGAAAAGCTCTTGGAATTATACAGGGGGTATGTTCTCTGTGTTTTTTATTTTGATAACAAATAATGGCTTAAAAATCTGATCTTTAAAAACTGGTATGTTTTGATAAATAGGGTCCCTAGGGCACAAATCAAAAAATATTGCTAAAAATCTACATTTTTGGAAAGCTCTTTGTTTTTTAACAGGGGTCTCTTTTTCGCATTTAGCATTTGGGATTCGAATTCATGTCATGTAGGTCCAATCTTGTTGACTAGGTCAAAAATCAAAATTAAAAAAGGGCATTTAATGATTAGCTTGCACTTATTCTTCACATGGTTCAATGCATGATGTGAGTTGTCATTTGGATTATTTTTTGGTTATTATTGCTCCTAAAAATTGATTTTTAGATCTAACCCTAGGTTTTGTATAAGTTGAATATACATTGTATATCTTGTTTGTTTGTTTGCTTGTCTTGCTTGTTGGAGAGTTCATGGCTTACTTTCGTTGAAAAGCTCAACAAAAGAAACAATAAGGTAAAATATACTAAGCACGTTGCTTTGGAATTGAGGTATTTTGTTGCATCTCTATAACATTTGGATTTTGGAAATAATCTCTCATGTGTTTAGCTTGAGTGTTTCTTGCTTTCATAGATCATATTTCCAATTGGTGATCTAAAAATGGACCTAGATTTGCTTTCTTGCATATATGTTTCACATAGTAATTAGGCCCTATGAACACTATTTGTGGCAATCTTGAGAGAGTGAGCTTCATTTTCTTGTCTTACATGTGAAGCTCTTCTTGACGATAGATCCCCTTGTAGGTAGGGAAGGATTTTTCATTACTTCAAACTTGGTTTAATCTTCAACTTTGATTGGTACTTTCTCTCTTGATATTGGTGGTCATTGTTGTTGATATACAAACCTTGGGTGAGGTGATTTCAAATTATTCGGTCAATTAATCTTGTTTTATATGTTTTGGTGAGGTGAAGAGGCTAGAGGATTATACTCTTTTCCATTTTGGGAGAATCAGAAACTTGGAACCCTTGAATCCAAACTAAGTCCCCATGTGGTTCATATTGTGAGTCTTCCTTGTTAGAGAGAGTTAACCATAGTGGACACTCCCTTTATTGGGTAAAATATGTGGATGGAACCTCAAGCGGTAATAGCCATTTTCACCATGGTAGCAACAACCGCTATATAAATGTCCTTGCAGAAGAAATCTCCACAGGTGTAGTTTCTTGTAGGTTGTTAGATCTCCTCAGCAGCTCCTGATTGATTAAATTCTCAGACTATGTCAAAACCTTGGTGCGCCGGGATTCAATTTCACCCACTTGAGATTGCAAAAGTTGCAAAGTCAAACCATTACTAAGAACCATAATGCAACCAACTTTTTATTCTCTAGGACTATGTGCGTGATTGAAAAACATTTTGAGAACATACACAAGTAGAGTCTTTGGGGAGTAGAATACTATGACACTATTCTTGTTCATGTGCAAGGTTGTTTTGTCCCTTTCTCATTGTTTGAAGATATTTTCTTGCTTGGACTCCCTAATTACTATCTTGCGTGCCTAATTAATGATAATAACCTATTAATGCATCTAGTTGGTCAATTAAAATGAACAAATCTGAGTTCCCGAGTGATAAAAACTTTAATTGATCTCCCCAAAAAGTGCTATGAAATGTTACTCAACATCCAAATGAACATAAATGGTATCAAGTTGCACAAAATGACTCTTGGTCTTCTTTCTTCCACATCTCCAATGTCTTCCTAGTCTCCCACTTCCATCCTTTCTCTTCTTCCTTCACACTTCTTCCTCTTCTTCCTAAGCTCTTCACATATTCTTATTTCTTTTCCTCTTATTATCTAGTCTACCTTCTTCTATTTCATCTCTTCTTCCTTCCATGCTTGATTCCTCCTCTTCTAGAATCATGAATTTCAAATATCTTGTTATAGAACCTCTCTTGAGGATAGATGATCTCGAACTCATTTCTCAATTCGAAGAGTGGTGTTCCTCCAAAAATTGTATGGATGATAAATTTAGAAAAAAAATAGAAAAGAAAGCGATGGAATCACATACCTTTTCTAGGATCATACATATGATCTTGTCACAATCTCCTTCTTCCAAACATATTTCATCTTCTAAGTCTTCTCATATTTCCTCACCATCCAAGCCTTCTTCCTCCACTAGGTCTTAACTTTCCTCTTCTCCACGATCTTGTTCTTCTTCTACTTCTCCCAATAGTCATACTTCTCTTTTCAAGACATATCATAATGAGAAACATGACAATCCTTGTGATACCTCTTCCATGAAGAGTGATACGCCCATTTTTTATGACTATTATGACTCTAATGCCTATGATGACTATGATGATGAACAATATAGTGATACCTATGACACCTCTACTCCTAAGAATCCTCCTCATCGTGTGCTTGTTTATACTAGTAAAGGGTGTTCACATTGGATAGATTATGATGGTGATCCATATGATTCTGATTTTGAAAGAGACTTTGATGATTTTTGTGAGCAATACCTGGATGATACTGAGGAAGAGAAATATTTCCGCGCTGGTTATAAACGTAGCTACTATAAGAATCACTCCTTTAAGGATTCTCATGCTGAAAATAAAGATTGCACTCTCAAGCAAGATCATGTTAATTATGAACCATTATTTTGTGATGATTCCCTTCCATCCTCTACTTCCTCCAATACCCATACATCTCCTAAAGTTTCCAAGTTTTTCAAATCTTTCACAAATCCTTCATCCTGTTGTTCCCTTTTCTTGCTGACATAAAAAATACTCCTTAGAAGGTTCACTCTATTTATCCCTGACACTGATCAAGCATAGAGTAGAACAACAGTAACAAGGTCTTGAGACCTCCTACACTTTGAGCTCCACAAACTCGGGCGGGATTACCCT
>MU224083.1:2840848-2857067 GCA_018584345.1 Thuja plicata
CTTTTGATCTTTTGGTTTCGGCTATTCCTACCAATCTACTTCATAAGATTGGCATTCAGGCTACTAGGCCTTGGTGGAAGGATTGGAAATGGTATCCTACCACGCCTTTCAGCAATTACAAGCCAAGACTTGGTTATAGGTGGTTATCCTCGCATCTTCCGATGGTGGATATCCTCAACCAGAGATGGCATCTTCATTCGGCCACTTCCAACTGGAGCTCTCGCTTTCACACCATCTGGACCACCATTACAGAGCCCAAGATGGCTCTTTTTTCTTGGTGTCTTTTGTTTCAAGGTCTCCCAGTCGGCCCTAGGCTCAAACATCTGGGGGTTCATGACCCTCGATGTCCTTTTTGCGGTCACCCTAAGACCTTTTTGCACATCTTCTGGTTCTGTAGGAGAGCTCAACAGTATTGGCATTGGATTCATGATTTTTTTAAGCCCTTTCGGCCCGAGCCTTTTTCTTGGCATATGATTGTCTTAGGAGATTCTCCTAGACTCCCCTCCAATTTTACCCAGATTTGGCATACTTTCAGGATGAAGATTTTGTTTAATCTTTGGAAAGATAGAAATGTTATTTTTTCTCACAGCTCTCTTGATACAAATGTGGCTTTGTTTAACAAAGCTTGTCTATGTAATAATGTTATGATGCAGATTCAAGTTCAAGCCAATAAAGTGGCTCTGGAAGTGGCTCACCTGCAGGAGCTGCTCAATCATTGGGGCAATGCCCCCTGCACTGTTGCTCGGGTTCCTCCAGATGCCCTTTCTACCGAGGGTACACCTCCCAGAGGCCGTCGCCACGGGCGCAATTCTTCGGCGCGGCGCTCGTACACTCCGCGGTCCCAGCCTCCTTGTCACCACTCTCTAAGGGGATGGCAACATCGCTCAGCTTCTCCGCCTCCTCGGCCTTCTAGGTGGGCGTCAGCTCTGGCGCAGTCTGCCTCTCCTGATGCTCCTGGTGCTCGTCGTGGTTTGGATTGGCCTCTTGCCACCTCTTCCAAGTATCCCCGCCTGGCTCTTGCTATCTCCCCGCCCAGGGCGGATGAAAAAGATAAAGAAAATAGAGTTGAATTTTTGGCTTAGATTGTGTATGTTTTTTGCATCAACGTTTTGGATCACACTCTGTGATCCATCATCAGGATATAAGAGCAAAGAGCAATAAGAAAATGTGATCGATTTAATTGATAAAGAAAATACTGATGATGATGGTTGGTTGCTTCCCGACCCTCCTGTCAATCCCACTAAGGCGTGGGGATCGGATGATAAAGATCCTCCACCTTCTGCTACTGCTCTTGCTGCCTAATGGCTTTATGTTTTTTTGATGAATAGTTTTCATTTTCGGCTCTGCCGTGTGAACTCTGCGGGGTGATTTCTATGTCCCCCGACCCCTTTTTTGTGGATATGTAACTTTAATATTTATTAATAGAGAAGGCACTATTCATAAAAAAAAATTAAATTAAATAATCCTATTTAATTAAAAGAAAATCCCTCTACTAATTAAATAAAACCCCCACTTAAATCTGTCTTTGTTGAAAAAGGAAATAAATTAAATAAAAATAAATAAAGTTCCTTTTTCTACACATCTTTCTAAGTGGTGGGCTTTTTTGTCTCTTAATCATAGCCTTTGATTTTTGCCTCTTAATCTCTACCATCTATTGCTCTTTAAAAGGAAACCTCTCCTTCTCATTTGATAATAAAGATTTTAGGCTATTGTTATGCTGTAGGTTTGGAGAGCAATTTTGGAGAACTTGAGCACTCAAGCTTGGATATTGCAACTTCTCTATCTTCTTGTCTTTTTCTTCTTGCATCAATGTATATTCATATAGATTATATACATATTAGATTAAATTAATATTTTCTTCCATAGATTAAGCTTGCATATTTCATTTTATAGATTAATCATGCATTGTTATCATATAGATTAATTTCTTTTTATGCATTGCAATCATATAGAATAGTTGTTATTTTCATGCATTGAATCTCTCATTTCATGATATACTTGCAAGGGCACAACTAGGTCAATCTGAGGGCCTCCATCACAAACCTTTGCACTCCATGACTAGAGAGTTATGAGTCGATATTTGAGGCCTCATTCTTGAGCAACCTTGAATGGAATGATTCATAGAAGTGTGACACATTTTTAGCACACACATATTTGAGTACTCATAGGGCTATATGCCTCAATTTTTCCTTGTGCAATTCTATGAGAGATGGTTTCAAATATATTGTCTCATCATAAACAATGAACTTTGTAGTCTAACTACCTGATTCATCCCCAAAAGAGTGATAATCCTTGTGCAAGGCAAAAATTAATTGCCCCAAGACACTCGTCATATCGTGCCCTCACTTGCATTTGGAGTTGGCTAATATTACATCATGACTAGAGCCATTGCATGCTTGGTGATGACCATATTTTGATTAGCATTTTAGTGTATACCTAAGTCAACGAGCAAGGATTTTTATCTTCTACCTAGAAAATAGGGCATAAGGATGTGTTTGTTTCCCTAACAATATAAATCTACTTGATGTGTCTGAAAGTTCACTAACAAGATAAATCATTGAAAACAAGCAACAAAATTCAATCATTGGAGTGCGTGTGTTTTACACACATAGGAACACCTCATAACACAATCTGTAATCAAAAAAACTTCACAAACTTCCAAAACACATTTAACAAAACTGACAAAGTCTGACAAAAACATCAGAAGATCGTATCCTGTCTTTTCTGGCTCGTATCTGATATCCTGAATCGCATCTGGTCAGCATTATGTTCCATTCAGGGAGAAATATCACATCTTGCATTTCTTATCTCACATTTGAGTCATCAGAGGCTCATATCCTGTATTTCCTCGCTCGCATCTAGAGGCAGTAGGCACTTGCAGATTAGTTTCTCAGAAAACCTCAGTGGATTTGGATACCATTTTGGCTCTTTAGTCTGTCCCTATTGCTTTTTATGGTCTCACTATTATTGTTTCAAAACACTTTTTCAAACGTCTACCTTACATGTCCTGTCAGTTTCTCGCAATCAGTCTCAATACGTGTGATCTATTTGTTTTTCAAAACAACTTGATTCACAGCTCACTATCAGGGCTTTCTAACCCTTTGACGCTAGAATCATTTACTTCCACCGAAACACAAATGACACCTCTACCTAGACACACTCACTTGAACAATTTTAGACTCTACTTGACACTATCAGGACACTATGACAAAGTTGAGATACAAATACATGGTTAACACAAGATGCAACAAGTACACTTCTAAAGAATCGGAAGCGCCTCCAAGATCACTACACTTTTAGCAAGGAGAAACATCTCACGGTTCCCTATTCGATTTAGACTCTCTAGAAATGGAAAAACCCACTCATGAATGGAGTGAGGATTTTGAGGAATATGACAATGATAAAAACCAAAAGTATGAAGATAGAGATGGTGAAGAAGAACACTTTGACCGTCCTTTGTTTGGTTTAGATAGTGAGGAAGACATCATTGAAGAAGAATATAATAAACTCAAACAAAGAAATAAATTCCAAAAGACATTAGAAAAGATAATTGGTGAAGATAAAGAGAAATACTTTCTCCATCTAGCATCCACTAGCGTAAAATTACCTAAGAATTATGATGTTGAACAACTAAAAGAAAAGGAGGTTTCGACTCCTATATCTATTCTCGCCAAAAAACTAACCTTGATGCAAATTGAGCTTGCAAATCTCAAACAGGAGAAGGTTAAACCCAAGACAAAATACTCTTTGGACTCCATTTGTCCATTTCCTTTCGAAAAGAGTATTAATATGGTCCCATTTCCTCCCAAGATGGCAAGGCCAAAATATGACAAATATACGGGAGAGACTGACCCACATGACCATGTGAGATAATTTTGTGCTCTAAGCATATAATACATCCATGAACCTACATACCTCATGTGGCTATTTCCCAGAAGCCTAGGAGGAAATTCCATGGAGTGGTTCTCAAAGCTTAGATCTAAGGTAAAAACTTTTGAGGAGTTAATTCAACAATTTATCTAACATTAATCCTATAATATACAACATGATGTGACTATGATGGATCTATGTAACACTAAACAAAAGACTGAAGAATCCTTTACACACTTTCTACAAAGGTGGAGGAAAATCTTTGCAAGATATTCAAGATTCATTCTTGAATCTAAGAAAATGGAAATCTTTGTTAATAACTTGATACCTGAGTTGAACTACGCATTGCAAATGCAAGATTCCCCTAGCTTTGATAGGATGATCAAGAATTCCATCCATATTGAGGAAGTCATAGTTAAAAAGGGAGAAATCACTCTCCAAAGTGAAAACAAATCTACAAACTCCAACAACAAACCCAAATGGTGGAAACAAAACAAAAATGTTGTTAACGATGGAGTGGTAGATGTGTCCAATGCTAATCCTAAACCCGCAGTGTTCAATTTGACAAATAGCATGCAAGCAAGTAAAGATGCCAAGGTAACAACCTCCATACCTAAAGCAAACAACGAGAACAACAAAGGTCGGCCATGGACTTCCAAACCTCAAAAAACATTCACTCCTTTGGGAGAAACTCTTGAAACTATTTTGAAGACATTGTTATACAAAAAAGTTCTCACAATCCCAGATTCAAAACCATGGGAACCAGAAGTCAAACCAAAATGGTGGGATGACAATTCTTATTGTGTCTTTCACGAGAACAAATGACACAAGATTAACAATTGTCTTAAACTCAAACATGGTATCCAAGACCTTATTGAAAGAGGCAAGATCAAAGTAGGACACACGACTAACAAAGATCATACAACATTTAACAAGTCGTTCCATAATTATGAGAAAGGGGAAGCATCTAAAGGAAAAGGAAATGAAGTGAACTACGCCTATTCTAAAAATGATAATGTGATTAATATGCTAGACATTAAAATTGAATAAATTAATGTGGTCACTATCAAGGGTGTTCAAAACACATCTTCCCAATCAAATGTGGTAACTCAAAGTCAAGCACAAGTCACGATCAAAGGACCCGATTCCTCATCAAAACCAGCAAAAACTTCCAAGGTACCTATTGTCACTATTCCCAAACCAGTAGCAGCAAAAAAAATAGTGACCATTCCAACAGCAAAGTATAACTTGGTAGATCAGTTACAATGAACCTCTACTCAAATTTCCATTTTTGAGTTACTTAATATCTCCTCGGTGCATAGGGAAATTCTTGAGCAAGCCCTACATGCCACAAATGTGCCAAAGGACCTTGATATAAACAAATTCCAAGCAATGGTTAATCACATCTCAGTGCCACATTACCTCTCTTTTTCTAAAGAGGATGATAAATCATTGACACATCCGCATAACCAACCCCTTCATATTGAATTCTTAATTCATAAATCCTATGTTAGATGTGTATTGATAGATGGAGGCACAGGATTGAATATATGTACCCTTAATATAATCAGGAAATTGGGTCTTTCAAAACAAACCATTGGTTCTAGAAGCAAAATCACTATCAAAGTTTATGATGAGGGAGAAAGATCCTCTAAAGGTCTTATTGTTCTACCCATCAGAATCAGGCCAGTTGAAAGAAATTTCATATGTCAAGTTCTGGATCTACCCTTGGCTTACAACATAATATTAGGGAGACCTTAGATCTATGAAATGCAAGTTGTACCATCTACTTACCACCAGTGTATCATGTTTCCACATAATGGGGTGGAAGTGACAATTCCTACAGATGCCAATTATACTTGCAACAATATTAAGGCAGGTAGTATGGTCCTGTATAACAAGGAAGCTATGTATGAGATTGTTCCTAAGACTACCAAAGACATGGTTATGAAAGGCTTTGGAAAGACCTTAAAACTGGAAGAAACAGGTATGGGAGAATACAGGCTGGACATGACCCCATCATTGAATGAACTTTCGGTGTCACCAAGATCCTATGGAAAACCTTCCTCGTCATTCACACATATTGCATCTCGAACGCCAGAAATTCACAAAGAAACTAACATGGTCAAAGGATCTACCTCTCATGAAGACAACACAGAAGAACATGTAGTCTTGGCCTGACTTTACAATGGAGAACCAATGGAAGCTGAGGTAAAACATGTGGAAATATCCTTGAAAAAGTATGGTAAAGGATATGATCTCCTCAAACAAATGGTTTATAAAGGAAAAGGACCTTTAGGCGACAAAGGAAAGGGACTTATTGAAACTATACACATTGAGTTTAGGGATACCAAAGACAAAACAAGACTAGGTTTCAATAATAAATCTGAAAACCCTACTTCAAGAGATAGTCCAGTCTCTGACAAAGGGAGTGATGAAACAGAAGAAACAGAACTAGAACAATGGTCCTATGAAAGATTATTACATGTTGATATGGAGAATCCTTAATATCAAGGAGAGAGCTATGTGCCAAGCTTTGAGGTACCACAAAACACCCATATCCCTTTATTACCACAAGCTACTATTCAAGAGGTAGAAGAAACAACAGAAGATAACCCAGAGGTGTTGTTAATGGAAACAACTACTAAAGACACAGCCCGATGATAGGATTCACATCCTAACTAGGGGAAGTTAGTCATAGTTTCACATGTCCTTGATTTACCACACTTTGATCTACAAGTGGCTAATAGGGTACATCAGGTAACTATTGAAGAATTCTTAAACAAATCTGATGACAAAGTAGCTGACTCATATGATTACGAGTGGGATGATCTATCTGTCGCCATGGAGGACATTGAAATAGATGTAATCCACATGTTCGTAGCTCCATCAGCACACAGAGAACATTATAACACTGCTCCTAACAGTGTTGATATTCCTGAAGCAAAGGAGGTATTCCTTCCCCCACTCATTGATGAAGAAACTAGTATTCTCCTAGACCTAGAAGAAATTCAGAGGCTACAAGCAAGGATTCTCCTTCTACGGAGAGATGAAGATGAAGGTTCCACTGACGAGTTGCTAGATTTTGGTCCACATATAACTAATAATGACTTTGATAATGGGGATATAACTCTTATTGATCTAAACATTGAAGAGATTAACCTAACTGAACATGTCATGTCAATTAATAGCCTTGATGCTAACGCGATGTTGTCCTTCCCAAAATTTGAATCCTTGTCTTTGATAAACCCAGATCTAATTAATTGGACTAATACAGATCCTACTCCTATCCTAGACTTCCCTAATGACTACACCTTGGCATTCTATCTAAACACTTGTGAACCTTACCCTTCTTCCACCAATGCAAGGAGCGTGAACATGTCATGGGAGGATATCAAGTTTCTCAGTCACAAATTGAAAAATAAAAAGAAGAAAATAATTGATGGTGAAAACCATGTTGTGGCAGTGTCAGATTCTAAAATAGTAAAAAAAAAGATGTATCTGATGGTGAAAACCTCTCAAAGGCGCCAAAAGATGAGATTCTTGATATCCTCCCCGAGCACTTTCAAGAAATATCTTCAGTTCTGATAGAACCAACACAACCAGTTAACTTGGGCATCGCTGAAGTTCCTCAAATTGTTCACCTAGCACAATCTTTGTCAGATGAAGAGAAGACACAATTCACTGAGTTCCTAAAGAGAAAAAGATCAACTTTGCATGGCCTTACACAGATATGCCTGGGATGGATCCTAAATTAATAATGCACCATTTATCTATAGCTCCTGGGATCAAACTCGTGAAACAAAAACTAAGAAAGATGCATCCTCATGTTGCATTACTGGTGAAAGTAGAACTAGAAAAATTATTGAAAGTTGGATTCATTAGAGTCATTGCTTACACAAGATGGATTTCTAATGTGGTCCCAGTATCTAAATCAGATAAATCTATCAGGATCTATATAGACTTCAGGGATTTAAACAAGGCATGTCCTAAGGATGATTTTCCACTGGCTAATATTGATATGATCATAGACCTCATAGCAGGCTACCAAATGTATTCATTAATGGATGGTTTCTCAGGCTATAATCAGATTAAAATTACTCCTGAAGATCAAGAGAAGACCACATTTACATGCGCATGAGGCACCTTTTGCTGGAATGTTATGCCATTTGGGTTAAAGAATGCAGGTGCTACATATCAAAGAGCAATGACCACTATATTCCATGATATGATGTATAAAAATATGGAGGATTATGTAGATGATACCTTAGCTAAATCAAAATAATGGAATACTGATATTGAAGACTTAAGGAAGATATTGGATCGTATGGAGCAATTTCAACTCGGGCTCAATCCAAAGAATTGTGCCTTTGGGGTCCAATCAAGAAATCTCCTAGGATTTATTGTCTCAGCAAAAGGAATAGAGGTAGACCCTGAAAAAGTCAAAGCTATACTAGAAATGAATCCTCCACGCAACATTAGTCAAATGAGGACATTACAAAGGAGACTCCAGTCAATCAGGAGATTCATGTCACAACTTGCAGATAGAGCACAACCCTTTACCAAATTGCTACACAAAGGTGTCACCTTCAAATGGGATGAACATTGTGAAAACAACTTCCAAGAATTAAAAGAGTACTTAGCTACTCCTCCTATTCTTATGGCACCCATCCATGGAAAGCCATTACTCCTATATATTTCAGCTACAGTCACATCACTAGGAGTATTGATAGCACAAGAGGATGAAACTAAAAAGGATAGAGCAATCTACTACATCAGTAGAACACTAGTATCTTGTGAACTCAATTACAACATAATTGAAAAAGCATGCTTAGCAGTTGTCTTCGCATCACAAAAATTGAGACATTATATGTTATCACATATAGTAAGGCTCATTGCAAAGATATCCTTTAAAGTACCTCCTAAGTAATACAACATTAACAAGACGTCTGGAAAAATGGATCCTCATTCTGAGTGAATTTGACATTGAGTACGTGGATCGAAGGGCTATAAAAGGACAAGTCCTCGCAGATCAATTAGCTGATTTACCACTCCAAGATGATGAACCTTTAAGAATTGAGTTCCCTAATGAAACAATTATGCATCTAACTGAGTATCCGTGGAAGATGTACTTTGATGGTTCTTTCATGCAACAAGGCTCTAGAGTAGGGGTTCTATTCATAACTCCTCAAGGCTACAAAATACCCAAGTCCTACAAATTAATGTTTCCATGAACAAATAATATTTCTCAATATGAAGCATTGGTAAATGATCTTAAACTTGCTATGGAATGGAAGATTGTAGAGTTGCATGTGTATGGTGAATCCCAACTCATTATCAATCAAGTAAATGGAGATTATCATATGAAAGATGAAAATTTGATGCCCTACAAGCAATTGATTGATGAGCTAAAGAAATACTTTGTCTTCATCACGTTCTAGCAAGTACCTAGAACATAGAATAAAGCTACAGATGCTATGGCTACACTGGCATCCATGTTACAATTAGAGGCACATCAATTTTTTTGTGACTTCTTGGTGGAATAATTATCCTACCTAGCCTTTGATACCCCGGAATACCAAGTAATTTGTGCTTTAAACACCCTAGACCAATCTCGGTATGCTAATATCATTGCTTACCTAACTGACCAAACTATTCCCAATGATCTATCCAGAAATAAAAAGTGAGCCTTGATTAGGACATCATCATGTAATGTTCTCATAACTAATAACTTATATAGATGACGTCTCGATGGTACACTTCTTAGATGTTTAGAGCATGAAGAGTCAGACTGCGCATTAAAAGAAGTCCACGAAGGTGTATGTGGATCACATTCAAACAACTTTTCACTAGCAAAAAAACTGCTCATAGTAGGCTATTACTGACCTACAATGGAAAAAGATGCTATTCAATTTTCCAAAATATGTCATAAATGCCAAACACATGGAAGTCTCATCCATGCTCCTGCCAGAGAACTCATACCTTTCATAACACATTGGCCATTTCAGCAATGGGCCTTTGACTTGGACGGACAAATATATCCTAATTCTTCAAATGGACACAAGTTCATCATTACGGCCACTGAGTATTTCACAAAGTGGGTCAAAGTCATGCCGCTAATCAAAGCCACTGGAAAACAGGTGGCTATGTTCATCTTAAACTACATTATCTGTAGATATGGGATACCCTCTTCAATTGTAATAGACAATGGGGGCTAATTTAAAAAATAAGACATTGACGACCTTTGCACATAGTTTCACATTACTCAACATTGCTCCTCAATCTATTATCCTCAAGGTAATGGACAGGCTGAGGCATCTAACAAGAATAATCTCAAGATCCTACACAGAACTGTGAGTAAGTCTGGCAGGGACTGGCATTTACAATTAAATATGGCACTATGGGCCTACAAAAAAAGTATCAGAATACCAACTGGAGCCACGCCATTTGCCCTAGTCTATGGTGCTAAAGTAGTACTACCTATTAAGGTTGAAATCCCATCTTTACGGATATCTTTACAAGGTCTTGTTATTGATGAGCAATACCGCATTGATCGGATAAATTCTTTAGACTTACTTGATGAGCGCAGGCAACAGACGTTCAATCATCTGAAGGTGTACCAAGCACGAATGTCCAAATGATACAATAAAAAGTTCAAACCATGAAAGTTGTAGGTGGGGGATCTTGTTCTAAAGTAGACTCCTAGAAACCAGCCTATTAGAGAACAGAAAGGCAAGTTTGAACCTAATTGGTTGGGACCTTATGTTATTACTGTGACTTTTGGGACTAGAGCCTATCAACTAGCTACACATGAGGGAGATATTCTTCCAAATCCTATCAACACTCTACATTTGAAGCGGTTATACACTTAATGTTTGGCTAGTAGAGCCTGTACAGTGAAAAACTCAGAAAATACCAAAAAAAAATCAGAAAATTGATCCTGAAGAAATCCAAAAACAGAGGAAAAGACTTGAAGAAAAGGTATCCTTGGTGAAAACCTGGCAAATAGGGACCTTGATACTAAAAAAATATTCAAAAAAGAAAAAATAGCAAAATAATTGAAAAGGATAAAAGTGCCTTGATGAAAACCTGGTAAAATAGGCATCCTGGTAGCAAAAAGAATGAAAAGTTTTGCCAAGTGGTGAAAACCTAGAAATCAGGCGTCACTTGTATTTTGCGCTCTATCTATCAATATATTTCTGATACTAGGCCTTCACGATTACACTTGTGCTAAGAGTTGACTTTGTTTCCTCACAAATATCTTATCCTTGCTTGGGATTTGTCTGTGTCTCCATCTTAGGAATTGTCATTCTGCACTAGGGGCATATCTACTAGCTTGGTCAGTTCATGTCTGCTAGGTTGTCCTGAGTGTCTTATCCAGGATGGTTCACCTCTCAAAATGGTAATAGACATCACACTCGTGTTTCTCAAACACTTGACATCCAGGAACTTAAAACAGACTAGTGTTTTTCAACACTTTACACAATATTTCAAAGACATTACATGGATTGCAATTATTGACACAGTTACTCTCACATGCACTTAGACAGGAAAACACATTGCTTACATTCCAAATTCTGATTAATGAATCTCTACTGCGCTTGAAAAATGAATCAATAGTATTTTTTAATACTACTTAAGCACACAGTTTGAGCTTGGTTTGATTATGACTCTTTTTATGTTTCGATGATGCTTTAACTAGGGGCATATAAGCAGTTATAAGTTTTCTTCGATTGATTCTCACTTGGTGATTGTTGTGTCTTCTGAGTTACTCCATGACGTCTATTCAAAGATAAAGAGTCACAAGGATAGGGGGCATAACATTTTCTTGGTTTTCTACGTATGGTGATTGTTCTAAATGATCCTATAAATTTCACCTAACTTGGATGTTTATGGTAAGAGCTGCCAACATGAGTGGATAGCCGCATATATCTCGATCTTTGTTATGTGTAAACTACGGTGAGGTTGAAACAATTTTCTTGTCTGTTTTTTAAATCAGATTCTCACAAAGGTGTATGAAACATAATGTAGCCAAGGATATGAATTTTCAAGGTCATTGTGGGTCTAATATCTTACCTTACACAGATTCTGATATAGTAAAATAAAAGTGACTAACTTGTCATCCTGGCTTTTGTGCCTTGATGCGTAAGTTTATTTCTGACATTGCATCCAGTAAACATAGTATTCATACTTTCATAATATTAGTGGGTATTAGTGATGGTTGTACTATTAGGTGGTATCCATTCTGAAAAGCACCCAATGATGATAAAATGCTACAATGTATACAAATCAGTGGCAGTCCTAAGAGTCTGCATATAGATGCATTTAGAAATTGCATGATTCATTTGACAGAACAACATAAGGACTTGAGCTCAAAATCATTTCTATTTTTGATTCATTCAAAATCCAAGTTCAGTACATAATCCATGATTCCTGAAATCTTTGATCTATCAGGAACGAAATTGAACTCACCTTTTAACGTGATTAACTTGGTAAAATGTGTGTTTTCTCTAAACACACCTTCATTTCTTCACTTATTCTAATACATTCTTTCTTAACCTACCCACTCCATGCAAGTGATACATCATTTCCATAGAGGGATTTTATTTTTTCCTTTGATTTCATTCCCGAGGGGGCATGATCACAATATCATCAATCAAATTCTTGCCCGAAACAACATTAAAAATGACTTTGTTATCAAAAAACTAAAGGCATGACAATTCCTTGACTAAGTCAGAACTATTGGATTGAAGGCTTTGATTCTCACAAGCTGGATATTTCCATGTCTACTTTTTCTTAGATTCTTATTAAGCTCCTAGTAGCTTCATACTGACTTTTGGATGACAACCAAGTTCGAAATTAGTATTATCAATCTTTGGACGACAACCAAGTTCAGAATTGGTATCTTTAAGATCTTTTCTTAGTGACCTTTGTTCGATCAATTTCAAAATCAATTATATCAGTTTAGTTCAATCAAGTGCAAGACTGATCTCATTAGGCATTTCGTTCGATCATGAGTGAAATTCTCAAACTTTCTAAAGTCAACATCAAAAAATTTCTTTGAATCAATGCATTGCTCTCACATCAATTAAAAGAGGGGCAAATGTAACCACCCTAATTTGGTATGCTCTGATCATAGACCCTATTTTCTCTAAGTGTGATCATACCCCCAATTATGTCAAGACAACTCTTCAATCGGTTGGCATAATTCTTTCAAATCAATTTAATCTCCTAAGTGATTTAATCACTAAATTTTATTAATCACCTAAGCCAATCAAATCAATTCAATTCAATTCAAATCAAAACATGACTAAGGTAATTAATTTAAAAGGAATTAAATAAAATCCCTATTATACCTCATCACTTGCAAAGGCCTATCCCCTAGCTTAAATTAATCTAATTAATTGGCTATAGTCCTAATTAATTATCAAAAGCAATCAAAAGCTTAAATAATTAATTTTCTTATTTTTGAGTGAATATATTAATTATAATTTATTTCATTAATATTCCCCTTAACCCTAACCCAACCTACCTCAACCACCTTAACCCTGGTTTCAAACTCATCCCAAACTATTCCCCCATGCTAAGCCTAATCCTAATCTTAATCCCATCTTAACCCCCTCCCTAATGATGTCACATTCCTGATTTTATGATTAGGAATTCAACCCACTTGAGAAAGTTAACTTTCTCAAGCTTGAATCCCTCTAAGTCCACTTTCTCAAGCTTAGACTTACACCCTCACCATGCCTCTTAATTACTCTCATTAATGCATCATTAATAGAGATTCCTCAAGCCCATGCCTCATTGATGCCTTTAGCATTAATGCCTCTTACACCTTATTAATGGCTATTACACCTCCATTAATAACCGTGTCCCCTCTCTCTCTCTCCACATTTCTTCTATAAATAGAATGAGTTTTAAAGCTCAAATGGCCCTTAATTTTCAGAGTTGAAAGCATTTTTATGTTGTTGATCATTTGTGAATTCATGTTGCATCTTAGTTTTGTAACACCCCAAAATTGGCACCTAATAATCGATCAATTTTGGTGCACTTTCTTATCTTCAAAGTCCTATTGTATTAGGCAAATTCTTCTCCTAATTGACTTTAATTGACTGAGTTTCAAATGCAGAAAACCCAAATTTGCATAAATCTGACATTACATTTAATTCCTAAATCTCAAATGATTATTAGCTAAAATCTCTATGATTAATTGATTTAATCCTAAAGTCCTAAGTGCTTTTAATTAAATCAAATCCACCCTCTTTGGCTAATATACATAAAATGAATTGAAAGGTTATTTAATTAATTGAATGAATTATCCTCAAAAAGGGAATTCCATAATTCCATGTGAAAGGACACTTATGTGTCAATAATTCATTCTTTTATTTTAATAATCTTTTCTTATTTGTCTCAAATGGAGAATGAAGAGACAACTGTTTCTTTTCAAGAAACTCTTCATCCTCTCTCCTCGGTTTTCTATAAATTGGACCTCTTTTCTTCATTGTGGAGGATCTTTGTTTTGAGCATCATTACTATAGGCAAATTTAGCTTTGATTTCATGCTTTTAGCTTACTTTCTTGCATAATTAGTATAATTTTCATTTGAATTGAACATTGTTTAGCTTTCATTTATGATCAATTTATAGGGGCTAACAATTCAATCTTATGCTTTAAAAGCTTTCTAGATTCATTTGCTAATCAAATGCTAGCTTAAAAAGCATTCCTTTCTAGATTACAAGCATTTTCATTTTTAGATTAGAAGCATTCAAATTCTTAGATTAATTGCACTTTTACTTCCATAGCTAGTTGCAAATTCATTCTTAGATTAAATGCACTTCACTTTCATAGCTTAAATCATGTCTTAATTCATAGATAACAGCACTTTCTCATAACTAGATGCATATTTCTCATAATTAATGGCTTTCTTCATTCACTTGCACTATAAAATCCTCCATATTAGCAATGGTCAGGTTGTTGGCTCTCGTTCTGAGGGTAAACTGCGACAATCACATCTAATTAGGAGGCAACATGTCGCTTCAATCACATTTGCAGAGCAAACAATTCATGTTTGTCTTTGTGAATTCATTGATTGTGTAAGGACTATGTTGCGTTTGTGTTGAATTAAGAGGTCCACATTCAGCATACAATATTTTGGCGCCCACCGAGGGGCAGGAGTATTCAATTCCTAGCCTCATATTGCACATTTACAGTCAATTTTGTCTTATGTCTTTTTTTACATTCACTTTGAGTCAAATATGACTCTACCATTGCGTCTAGAACATCATTTCAGTTTAAAACAAGTACAAATATGCCTATATTTGTTAAACAATTGAATCTGTAGCATCAAATTTCATTCTGGGCAGGCCATATGGCTCTGCAGTGGTTTCTCGCGCGAGATTCTGCATTTCCTCGCACGAGATTAGCATTTCCTCGCGTGGCGCCTTGCATTTCCTCGCGCGAGGCTTGCTAACAGACTTTTTTCAAACACGCATGAATCGCTCATTTTAACTCCTTTTTCTGAGCATTTTTTATTTTATTTTGGGTAGAATTTCGTAACGATCACTGTAGTGGGATTAGTTGTTGATTTTGCTTGTTGGATTTATCATAAATAACTATTTTTCATGACTATACTTGCATAATCCTTGTTTTTGCAACTTTCGGAACTTCGTACAAGCTCACACGATCACCTTTTTCAGTGCAATTTTTTTTGAAAGTGCATGATTTTCTGTCTACTATCTGAATATGTGATCTATTTTGTGATTTTCTGATTTTGGTAATATGGACTAGTCTTTGGCTTTGATGTTCATGTGCTTATCTTTTGCATACATCCTAACAGTGGTTTGCAGGACGCTATACAAGAAGACTAAAACACAAACTACTGATGATATTTCTTGCAGGTTGCCTTTGATTGATAGAATGCAAAACATTGTGCTTGCTTCTTGTTTTGATTTCTTAAAATAGGAACCCACATGCAAGGCTTCTTAAAATGAACACTTGTTTGATGTTGTAGGAATGACAATAATGTCAGGAAACTATGCTCTCGCCCTTTTGGGATGATCAGAAATCTAGAAGCATTATGGTCATTTTTGTTATTCTTCTTGAAGTGTCTTCTAGTTTTGTAAACCCAAGGAATTGCATGGACGTATCCTCTCCCCTTGCCTTCGCGAATCTTGGGTGAAAGAGAAATCCATACAAATCCTTTAGCGTGGCTACCTCCCGAGTGCTTTAACAGAGCCGATGAGAGTGGATTGCCCAACCGGTAACAGGCTAAAGCCAAGCCCTTCCAAACCGGTATATAAAAAATGTCATTGTGATTAATGTCACAGTGAACAGGTGTTGATTGCGTTATA
>MU224083.1:2876393-2904143 GCA_018584345.1 Thuja plicata
ACCAGAACTGAGCACCAGAGCATATTGTTGTATTGTTGATGGATAAGGGAAATTCAAGGAATATATTATGGATGGAGAGAAAAGATTGTTTGACATGAATGTTAGATATCTGTGAGATATTTGTTTGGCATTGTTGTCAAAGGGAGAGAGATTATCCATATTATCACATTCTTCTTGGAAAAAGGGAGAGAGATTATCCATTATTATATTACTCCAACAGGGAGAGATTATATCCTAAGGGAGAGAAAGTTGTATAAAAGATTACACAAAGGGAGAGTTGCTAAAAATAGAAAAAAGACATCACAAAAAGAGAACAGTCAAAGGGGAGAGATTGATACAAGAAGAGGACTCAACACATCAGAAGACAAAGAGCTACAAGAATCAAATCTAAGCTAAAACATAGCTTACCGGAGATTAGACATTTATCAGTTATCAAACAAAAAGATTGGTAGTTTGATGAATCTCAACTATTGTATTTCATATTGTATTAGAAATAGTATAGTGTGATAATATAGTATGTTTCCATCAATGCCAAAGGGAGAGATTGATGACATATAACTGATTGAATATTTGATAATGTTAAGTTGAAGATAATGCAAGGCATTAAATCAGTTAATGGTTTGTATTGTCATTGATGTCAACTTGATATCATCTATACGGTCATATACATAATGCCAAATACTTCAGAGAATCAATGAAACAAATGTTATGCTTTCAACAATGCATAAAAGTCAAGTATTCACTAAGTGAAAGATAACACCGACGGAGTGCACACCATCGGTAAAGGCAAAGAAGAAAAGTCACAGTGATACCCGACGAGTAGAAGACAATGTTGCCTGACGAAGCAAAACCACAAGATGCCCGACGAGCTAAAAACAGAGTTGCCCGACGAGTAAAAATCCAATGATGCCTGACGGATGGAGATCCCGAAGCTAACTAGAGTCACGCCAATAGAATTGTCAGTGGTCACTAACAACTAAGTACAGAGTTGACCGACGAAACAAAGAGTTCAGAAAATGAAAAAATATCAAGCTGGCGAGAGCTAATGATAGACTTAACTGGTTGTTTTCTCTGTTTTATTCGACTAGAGTTAAGTAATTGATTTAAAGAAGATTTGTACAGTTGGAAAGAAGATAACTATAAGATAAATTAGGATTTATGCTTTAAATCAAATTGGCTGGATTGTTTTTCATGCCAAGAATCAAGAATCAAGAAACAGTGAATATCATGTCTATATAAGAGACAAGCTTAATTCATTTTTGTATTACATGAAAAGGGGATTAAGGGGATTAAGGGGAGTGAATAGAAAGAGGATGCTGAAGAGAAAATGATGAAGAATATTTTCATACAGTCTTGATCAATCAAGCTGAAGGAGAGCTAAATAATTCTACAGACACCGACGAACAATGAAGCACATCATCACAGAGCAGAAAGTGTGGAGCACAAAGAATTGAATTGATACATTGAACAGAGAGGTAATGTAATTAAATAGGTTTGAAAATCTAAAATTCAAAGTTGCATTAGAAATAGGTCATAGTGTTTCAGTTTAACCATTGAAGCATCAAGTCTCTTAACAGAGCAGGACTTAACAGTCTTCTATATATTGAGGTACATCCCAAGGAGTACCAAAAAGGTTGATTCATGAAAGTAGCATCAGAGTTTCCCGATACCTATTGACAGTCTAAGGAGGCTGATTCAAGGATGGTAGCAATAGATGCCCAATGCTAAGTGACAACCTCTATGTATAAAATCCTCTAACAAGGCCGCACTTAACTATGTGTTTGTAACCTTTAACAGGGTTGGCTCCTAATAGGGCTCACTTCAGAAGAGTGAAAATTTGGGGTATCGGTCCCAGTGGTTTTTTCCCTTAACAAGGTTTCCACATTAAAAATTCACGTGTTATGTGTGTATGATTCATTTCTTTATTGTTTTGTATTTGACATAGTTAACACTAAGTTGAATGATATACTCTGCTTATTTACTGAGTTTCGGTAAATAGTTATACTGCTTATCGGTAATCAAGGAGAATAAGGACAGACAAGGAAAACCGACATACAGTTAATCATTATAAGTATTTCATGACATGCATCTTGTAGGGACATAATAATACGAGGTTTATTTGATTGGTGGTTAAATGTTTAAAGGATAAAATTTTGAGGCCACTGATTCACCCCCCTCCCCTCTCAGTTATTACTAACACTTCATCCTTTTGAATTTGTTCTATAGGGTTCAGTCCTGTTATGTCAATGATGGAAGTGTCTGGCCATGTCTCATCAGCAACATCCATGTCCTTATTTCCTCGTGTCTCCAATGTTTGTTGCTTTTCTTGATCCTTAAGAGATATGAATATTACATCATCATCTTTCGGTGGATCCTTATTAGAATCATAGTGAGTGATATCTTGAATGTCAAGATCATCCATGAATTTATCTAAGTCAATGGGCTCAGTATCCTCCACATTATCCAAAGCAACGTGCTCTGGACTTGCTTTTTCTTTTTTCTCCCTTATATGAGGTGTCTCGGTGAGAAGTAATGAATTTTCACAACTTGTTGATTCTGTAGGTAGATCAAGAATTTGTCTCCATTTAGCATCTGTCATGTTGTCCAACTCTAAAAACTTATCATGTAGCACCTTGTAGGCTCTTATCTTTGCCACAAATTTATTGGAATGTTTTTTCATCATTTCTTTTATTTCTTTCATTTTGGATTCGGGAGGCATGATTGTTACAAGTATCCTCTCCCTTGTTTCCTTTTCTGTGTGCAAAGCATAAGACCATCGTGCTGAAATTCTATCACTCAGTTCTTTGGGAATTTTATTTGCAAACTCAACTAGTACATATTTGAAGTTGACCATAGCCCTGATTATTGCATCTTCTATTTTATTTTTGTCCTCGGGCTCTAACTTTACCCATAGTTTGATTTTCCTATCAGTCATGGTACCTATTGTAGCAAATGAATTAGCAGTCTCATCAATTGTTCTAGGGGTTAAGATTTTCTTTTCTACTTCAGGCTCATCTTGTTTTGAATCTTCAATATCAGCTTTGGTCCTGACCAATCTTCTCCTCCTTTTAGTAGGTATTTGCTTCTCTGTTTGCTACTTCCTCTTATAGGTCCTCACTTGACCTTTCTTAAGAGGTGTTGTATCTTTCTTTGTAGTTTGGTTATTCTTGAAGTCGTTGCCATTGTTTTTAATTTAGGGCTCTTTCAAAAATAATAACAGAGTTCTCGGTACGCTTGGTACTTACTTTGATCTGTGTAGCTTGTGAGTGAACGGTTTGGAGTGTGTTGGATCGAGTTGAGGACGCTCTGCTAAATGCTTTCTTTTCGCTATGTTTTTTCTCTGCTCTGTTTGCTCAATTCACATGTGAAAAATGAAGTCCATCCGTTGAGTATTTATAGACTTTTGCCCTAAGTCTGTCATAAATGGTCAACAACTCGTCGGGTCATGAAGACGGAGTTCGTCGGGTAAACTCTCAAATACATTCTCAGTGTTGACATGATGCTCGGGATAGCTATTAAGATTGTTCGTTTCACCGATGGATCTCGATGTAGTGTCAAGACAACATTGTAACTTTGCTTCCTTACCGACGGGTGTCGGTTTACATTAGTGACTTAGCTTTTTTATGTGTTGACCAATGATTCTCGGTAAGTGTAGACAACTCATCCTTTTATGTTCATCGATGATTTTCGGTATGTGTTTATCGATGGGGTTGTTTTCTCATAATTTTAACAAGTAACATAATATGCATCTTTATTCATGTAGATTTTGACTATCTATCAATTTTAATATGGAAGTGATGAAAAATATGACTTGGTGTAGTGCAGTTCCATACTTGTTCATCTTTTAGGCGGGGGTGGTGATGTCACCAGATCCATGGGATGAGGTGTCACCTATTGCATTGAAAGGAAACTAAGTGTGCAGAAAATAGTTCCCTACGCTAAACTCCCAAGAAGAGGATCATGCAAATTCATATTTAACCCTTAGCAATTACAGAATGATAATACAATAACATGCATACATAGAAAAATGAGAATGACACAATGATTTACCCTGGGGAAAACCTTTCGATAAAAAACCCTAGCACTCCAAAACCTACACAATGTATTAATCAAAACTATTATTGTTTACAATACAGTTGCAATGTAAGTTCTTTCAGGAGATAATCAACACTTGAAGACAAATTCGGTAGCATAAAAATGTTCCAACAATACACTTGCTTCTCTCAGTTTTGCAACCCTAAAAAATGCTAATATCATGCGCTTTACTTTTTAGGGCAACTTACAAAGGCAGCCGTATTAGGGTTTTACCATTCTCCAAGAAAATAGGATTGCAGAAGAGTGTACAATACTCAACTGATTAGTTTCCACATGCCTTGCACGTCTTCACCCGTCATTGAAACTTCCACAATTAGCTCTTACAAATATTAATGACCGTCATAGGAATCCGTCATAACCGTTTCAGTCATGATTACCTTACACATTGTCCAAAGTGCCGACATTTGGAAAATATCAAATGTAAGAAAATATACAAGGTTGAGACACCTTGTTCCTAACATTCTCCCACTTGTCTAACACCTTGTAAGAGCCAAAAGAAATAACAAGATTTATTTGCTATAGGCCGAGAGGCCCATAGACTCCAAACACTATCTGAACTTCTCTGTGCCCATAATTTTTGTCAATGCATTCACAACATTCTTTACTGTATCTACCTTCTCCAAACTTACCTTTCCATCCTCTACCATATCTCTCACAAAGTGAAACCGTACATCAATGTGCTTGGTTCTGGCATGGAAAGTTGGATTCTTTGCAAGGCAAATAGCACTCTTACTGGCGCAACAAATTGTAATCTGTTCTGCATCAACACCAACATCTGAACATAGTCTCTTAAGCCAAATGACTTCCTTACAAGCATGAGTAGCTACCATGTACTCTGCTTCTGTCATGGATAAAGCAACCACAGGTTGTCGCTTACTCATCCAACTGATGGCACCACCAAACATAGTGAACACATAGGCACTGGTGGATCTCCTGTTGTCAATGTCACCTGCCCAATCTGAATCCACAAACCCACAAATACAAACTGAATGCGGAGCTCTAGAAGAGTTTCCATGATACCACACGGAATACTCTGATGTACCCTTCAAATATCTAAACACTCTCTTAACTGCATCCCAATGTACCCGTCCAGGTTTAGCCATAAACTGACTCAGGACTCCCACTGCTTGGGCAATGTCTGGTCTAGTATAGACCATAGCATACATAAGCCTTCCGATTGCACTCGCATAAGGTACTTTTCTCATGTACTCCACCTCACTAGGAGATTTTGGACAATCATCCATAGATAACTTTGTTCCCATAGAAACAGGAACACACAATGGTCTGCAATCTGCCATGCTAAACCTGTCCAACACAGACTTCACATACTTACTCTGACTCAACCAAATTTTTATGTTAGACCTATCTTTGCTAATTTCCATACCCAAAATATACCTGGCTGCCCCTAGATCTTTCATCTCAAACTATGATGACAACTGAGACTTCAAATCAGAAATCATACCCATAACCTTCCCAATCAACAATATATCATCAACATATAATGCAAAAATAAGAAGGTGATCATTTTCAACTTTGAAATAAATACAATGATTTGATTTCGATCTCAGAAAACCAATCGACAACACAAAGGCATCAAATTTAAGGTACCACATCCTAGGAGATTGTTTCAAACCATACAGAGACTTCTTTAATATGTAAACCAAAGACTCTTTACCTTTTTGAATATAGTGCTCAGGCTGTGACATGTAGATCTCTTCCTCCAAATCACCATGAAGGAAAGTTGTCTTCACATCCATCTGTTCTACCTCTAAATCATACGATGTTGCTAGAGATAACATAAACCTAATGGATGTAAGCTTTGCAACAGGAGATAATATTTCACCATAATCAATTCCCTCCACTTGTGAATACCCCTTTGCAACCAATCTGGCCTTATACCTCTCAACACTGCCATCTGCACAAAATTTCTTCTTAAACACCCATTTGCTTCCAACAGGTTTCCGTCCTTTAGGCAAAGGTACTAGGTCCCAAGTTTTGTTCTTCTCCAATGAAGTCATCTCATCATCCATGGCCTCAATTCAAGAACCTGCATCTTCCATACCTATAGCCTCTTTCACAGATCTAGGTTCATTAGTGTTTGTAATCAAGGCATAAGCACGACTAGAATCTAAAATAGAAAGTCCAAACCTCTCTGGCTGCTTTCTTTCTCTCGTGGATCTCCTCAAGGGCTGAGGTTGAGGTTGTTCTACCTCTTCTTCTAAATTTTCAGAGCTGCTAGAGCTCTGCTCATCATCAGATCCAGCACGGTGTCTCTGTTCAGTCTTCTCAGGGGTAGGAGGCAACTGAACAACATCTTCTTTCATTTCTTTTTCATATGGCTATAGCATAATAGGAGAAGGTGTTATCTCTCTAAAAATATCATTTATGCTATACAACACCTTACCAATCATAGGATCCCAAAGCTTGTATCCTTTCACACCAACACTGTAGCTGATGAAGATACATTTTACAACCTTGTTTTCCAACTTAGATCTTCTCTCCTTAGGCACATGTGCATAAGCTTCACAACCAAAAACATGAAGATGTCTAACTGAAGGCTTCTTACCAGACCACACCTCCATGGGTGTCTTACCAAAATGAGCTGATGTAGGAGATCTGTTAACCAGATAGCAAGTAGTGGCCACAACTTCAACCCAAAACCTTTGTTCGAGGCCAGCTCCACTAAGCATACTCCTAGCCTTCTCCATCAATGTCCTATTCATTCTTTCTACAACTCCATTATGTTGTGGGGTATAAGGAGTTGTCTTATGCCTCTCAATCCCTTGTTCTTTACAGAACTGTTCAAACTCTACCGAACAAAACTCACCACCATTGTCAGTTCTCACACACTTAATTCTTTTACCAGTCTGATTCTCTACGAGAGCTTTAAATTCCTTGAACCGACTGAAAACTTGTGTCTTGCTTTAAAGGAAATAAATCCATGTCCTTCTACTATAATCATCTATAAAAGATACAAAATATACAAATTTGGAGAGTGAAGGAACTTTAACAGGACCAAACACATCCAAATGGATAAGAGCCAAAATACTAGAAGACTTGTGAGAACTGGAGTAAAACTGAACATGATTTTTCTTACCATAAACACAGTGTTCGCAGAAGTCAAACTTGAGACTACAATCATTTAACCCCTCAATGAGGTTTTTATTTTTCAGGGTTCTGAGACCCTTCTCACCAATGTGGCCAAATCTCATATGCCACAACATTGTCTATTCTGCAGGAAGTTTGCCTTCCAAAGTGTTAGCACCCTTAGGTACACTTGCTGCACTACCATCGGAACCCATTACGATAGACTTCTTCATTTCTGGTTCAGATGGTGGAGATGAAGTGGCTGCTGCTCTCTTCCTTGAGACAGAAGAACTATTGCACTGTGAAGTACAAGCATCCAGCTGAAACAGGGTACCTCTCTTAGTACCTTTCGCGAGCACTATAGCTCCTCTAATCATCTTGCATCCATCTTTTGAAAAAACAACTTGCACACTTGCATCATTCAACATACTTACAGATAATAGGTTTTGTGCCAAACATGGGATTTGCATTACCCTGTTGATCCCCTTTACTCATCCATCAGGGAATTTGATAGTGATTCTTCTTCGTCCAACTATCTCTAGGTGAGAATCATCACCTAGGTACACCTTTCCACCATCAAACTTGTCGTACTTTGAGAACCAACTTTGATGAGAGGTCATGTGAAAATAAGCACTCAAGTCAATTAGCCAAACATCATCAGATGCATGAGTGGCCAAGGCTGCGACAAAAGCATCGCCATCTTCTTGAGATTTTTTAGAATCTAAATCTGGGATTTTCTTCTTCTTCTTTGGCTCTTTGCAGTCCTTACGGAAGTTCCTAGTCTTACCACATTTCCAACATGTTACCTTAGACTTCCCAGGAGTCTTAGATTTCCCACAGGATTTGGATATACCCTTTTCAGACTTATTGTCATTTTTCTTTTCTCTGTCTTTGGATCTACCACAAACAACAAGGGCTTCCTTGGTTCAATTGAAAGTCTTTCTTCGCATCTCTTTAGATAAAAGCAAAGACACCACATCATCCATTTGGAAAGTGACAATAGTACTCCCAAGGGCCATCACAAGATGGTCCCATGAATCTGACAAGGAACATAGCATGGTCATACATCGATCCTCCTCCTCAAACTTGACACCAGTTGATGTCAACTGCAATCAACATGTTAAATGCGTTTAGGTGATTTGCATTAGATCCTCCTTCCTCCATTCTTAGAGAATACAACTTCTTTCTCAGGAACAATCTTTTCACCAAGGACTTGGCCTGATACACAGACCCAAGCCGTGTCTACAATTTGTTTGCGGTCTTCTCATCGAGAACATTCAGGAGAACATAATCGGCTAGACAGAGTCTAATGAGACCCTTAGCTTTCTGATCCTTAAGATCCCAATCTACTTGAGGCATGTTTACTGGTTTGATATCATTATCAACCGCCTTCCATACATCACGTTCTACGAGCATGTCTTCCATCTTGTGTTTCCACAACTCAAAGTTTGTGTCATTGAACTTTTCCACCTCCATTCTACTGTATGAAGAACCTGTCATCTCTTCCTATAATAAGGTTATGAATACTCTGCAACAATACTCCCACTGAACTGGAGATTAGCTCAAAAAACCTATACCCTAACAAATAGAACCAAAACTGGCCAGGCTCTGATACCAACTGAAAGAAACTAAGTGTGCGGAAAATAGTTCCCTACGCTAAACTCCTGAGAAGAGGATCATGCAAATTCAGATTTAACCCTTAGCAATTACAAAATGATAATACAATAACATGCATACATAAAAAAATGAGAATGACACAATGATTTACCTTGGGGAAAACCTTTTGGTAAAAAACCCCAACACTCCAAAACCTGCGCAATGTATTAATCAAAACTATTACTGTTTACAATACACTTGCAATGCAAGTTCTTTCAGGAGATAATCGACACTTGAAGACAAATTCAGCAGCATAAAAACATTCCAACAACACACTTGCTTCTCTTAGATTTGCAACCCTAAAAAATGCTTATATCATGCGCTTCACTTTTTAGGGCAACTTCCAAAGGCAACCATATTAAGGTTTTACCATTCTCCGAGAAAATAGGAACCCAAATTTTTTTTCGGGGTGATGCCCTGAACCCCATGATTGCAGAAGAGTGTACAATACTCAACTGCTTAGTTGCCACATGTCTTGCATGTCTTCACCCGTCATCGAAACTTCCACAATTAGCTCTTACAAATATTAATGACTGTCATAGGAATCCATCATAACCGTTTCGGTCATGATTACCTTACACATTGTCCAAAGTGCCGACATTTGAAAAATATCAAATGTAAGGAAATATACAAGGTTGAGACACCTTATTCCTAACATGCATTGCTTGGTCCTCCACATTTGCTTTCTCATTTTCTTGATGTCGTCAATGGTGTTACCATTTGTAAAAGTGGTGGTTTCTGTTATTCGGTCTCTGTTGTCCTTCTTTAGATGTCCAACCTTATGACAGTGTATACATGCCATTCCAGGGTTGGTCCAACCTCTAGACCTTTTGGTCCATGTTCTCATGCAGTTTGCAACAATGTGACCATATCTACCACATGCTGTGCAGTTTATCCATGTATTATAATCCCAAACATATGAATTACCGACTTTGCTCAATTTATATGTATTTTCTTCATTTTTGGGTTTCCATGCTTCCATTTTCTTTTTTCTGCATTCAAGAGATGTATGCCCATGCATTTTGCAGGTTGGAAAATACTTGTCCATATAGGTTTCCTTCTTTGTGTCTTTCACCTTTGATTTACATTCATATACTTTATGTCCTTTCTTGCTGCAATTATAACAATGTCCTATGAATGTAAATGTGGATTTAGGAATACCTTTTCCTTTGCTCCTGCAAACATTTAAGGTGTGGCCTTGCTTTCCACAGTGATTGCATGTCAGCTTCCTTGGTCTAGGATTGATGTAGGTGTATGCACCCTAAAATGGTCGCGTAGACTATGGGCCCCCATTCTTCAATTTATCAAATGACAGAATCAATTTATCAAATTCCCGAATCAATGCTTTGCAACATTTTTAATTCAAATCAATTTCCTTGATCAAATCGTAATGAATTCAATTATTTCAATATTTCCTAAGGTTTGATAATTTTATCCATAATCTTATTTAATTAAAAGAAAACACCCCTTTTAATTAAATAAAATGATAATTTTTAATTAAAAGAAAATCCCTTTTTATTATATAAAATAATCTTATTTAATTAAAAGAAAATCTCTCTTTTAATTAAATAATCTTATCTTATTTAATTAAAATCTCTCTTTTAATTAAATAAATAATCTTATTTAATTAAAAGAAAAAACCCTCTTCTAATTAAATAAATAAAATCCCCACTTAAAGCTCTCTTTTTGATGAAAAAAGGAAATAAATCAAATAAAAAATAAATAAAACTCCTTTTTTTCACACATATTCCTAAGTGGTGGGCTTTTTCCTCTTACTTGCCTTTTTAGGGATTTATCCCACATTGCTCTTGAGGATGCATTCCTCTCCATACTTTCCTTTATAAGGAGCCCTCTCCTTCTCATTTAGACATCAGATATATAATTTTTATGTTATTGTTATGATGCAGGTTTGGAGAGCAACTTTGGAGGAGAGTTTGAGCATTTGAGCTTGAACTATGCAACTTCTCTTCTTCTTGTCTTCTTCTCTCATGCATCAATGTCAATCCATTTAGATCAGATTCATGTTAATTTAGATGCATATGTCCTTCATAGATTAGTTTGCATATTTCCTTTCATGCATTGTTATCATATAGATTTGTTTGCATATTTCCTTTCATGCATTGTTATCATATAGATTAATTTGCTTCACGCATCGTTATCATATAAAATAGTTTTTATTTTTATTTGAAATGCATATTTGATGATCATGGAGACTAGCTTCTTGCTCTTCCTCTTTGAATCTCTCATTTCATGGTGTACTTGCATGGGCATAAACTAGGTCTAAACTGAGGGCTTCATCACAAACCCTTGCACTCCATGAATAGGGAGCTATGAGTCACCATTTAAGACCTCATTCTTGAGCAATCTTGAATATAATGACTCTTAGAAGTGTGACTACTTTTTAGCACACATTTTTGGCGCCCACCATGGGGCAGAACATCCATTTCTGTCGTCACATTCGAAAATTACTTCTATCTTCTGTCTATTATTCTCTCAGTGTCTTTAAAGCTCTCATTTTGAGCTAAGTCTGACCCCACCATCACGTCTGAATCGCCGTTTCAGTTGAAAATGACTATAAAATTGCCCATATTTGAGGAAAGTCAAATTAGTGGCAAATATTTTTGCCCAAACAAGCTTGCACGAAAATTGAGGCAGATTTTGGGTCATCTCTGCACGCAACCCGAGGTAGATTTTTGAAAAAAAAAATCTGAATCACAAGTATTTGCATAAACTTGAAGGAATTTTGAAGTAAATTTTGGAAAAATCTCTAAAAAGGAGATGCATTATAGTTGATCATAGGGATATTGTAAAAAGCTTGATATAAATTTAGTATTTTAATGTAATGATCATATGCTTTAATATCCTTATTACCCAAGTCATCAATAATGCTTTTATTATTAACTTGTTTTGCATATTTGTTAAGCCTTTTTGCCTCTTTTTCCTTGTAATTACCGAGATTTCGATCCGCACGCTTCTTCACGTTTCTATATTTTTCCACCTACAAGTCATCTTTAACTAATTTAGATCAAAGATTTGTCAATTAAAGCTCAAAATGTGCAGGCGCTACAAAATTGTGCATAGGAGCTACAAAAACTTGCAAAAGCACTACATAAACTTGTATAGGAGCTACAAAAAGTTGCAAAAGCACTCCAGAAACTTGCAGAAGCGCTAAAAGATAGTTAATAGGGGTTGAAAGATTAAGCAGAAGCACATAAACAAAATGGAAATGTCAAATCCTGATGTAGAAGTGCCGAAAGAAGTTGCAGAAGCGTTGCAAAACTATGTAGAAGTGCTACAAAAAGTTGTGTAGGCGCTGAAAGAAGTTGCAAAAGTGCCACAATTCAGTGCAGAAGCACTCAAATTCAACAAGATGTCAATTACAACTTTGCGGTGTATTGGCGCTGTATAATCTTGCATTGGAGCTGCAAGGTAGTGTACGTGCACTACAAGGCAGTGCAAAAGCACTGCAAGACAATGCAGAGGTGTTGTAATAAGTTGCAGAGGCACTACAATAAGTTACAGAGGCACTATTCTAATGAATTTGGACCTACAAATACCAAATCTACAGCCAAAACTTACTCAAAATCAATCAAACATGTTAGTATGAGGATCTAGCCCCAGAGTGGGCGCCATTTGTAGTATGTAAAATACCATCACGAGACTTTAATTTAACTATTTTAAGTCAAATTGAGTAATTAAGCTATTTGAAATCAAAATACTCAAGAACATTTCATGTTTGTCTAATTAGAAGGACAATATGAATGCTCTCAGCTGCAAATGAGCAATCCTAAAGTGACAACCTCTTAAATGAGAGTGAAGATGATGTGCACTTATGCTAAAATGATAAATTTAATCCTGATTATGCTATTACAATGTTATATTGAATGTAAATTACTCTAAACATGGATGCAAATTGACTATAATGATGATGCAAATGGAAGTGAATGTGAATTGGTGTGAGTAGATGTGAATTGGTAGTAAAGTGGTGGTTTGTACTAATAAATACATTCTATTTATAAGATTTCCTCAAGGGTAGGGGGTAGAGTGAGTTAACCATGATTAGATTAGAGAGGTTGAGTTGTGTTGCAAATAGGGGGACATGATGACAAAATGAGTGGTGAGGATAGAAAAAGCTAAATGAGTGACTAAGATAGCAAAGCTTGGAGTGATCCATGTGCTTTCAATCCTCCCTTCTCATTAACTAATTAATTATTGTCCCTTAGTGGTTATTGAAAGTATTTAGGAATTAATTAATTCAAATAATTAATTAAATTAGCCATGTAGGGGGATTATATGGGTTGGATTTGATTTAATTGAATTTAACTATATAACTAATTGAATAAATCGATTACATAATTTAATTAATCTCTCTTAACTTGAATTTAATTAATTAATTGCTTTATTAGTTAATCCATAATATTGACTTGAGTTGACTACTTTGACTTTGATTGACCAAATTAGGGTGTATACACTTCCATCCATAAGGTCATCCACTGCACAATTTTGACTTTGGTTGATCAAATTAGGGTGTATATAGTTCCATCCTAAGACCATCAGCTCCACAAATTGTGCCTAAAAAAAATGAGAGGTGCCTAGCATAAATAAGCTAAGCAAGAGCATGCCTAAATTAGTTCACTAAGGATAAGAAAGTGTGTGCGCTACATTACACATTATTATTAAAATTTTTCACTTCATTTCATTTCTTTCTCGAGACGTTTAATCGAGGAGGGAAACATTGAATACCCGTAAAATATAAACCCGCATTACCGATTTATTTAAACAGCGCTCAGCCCTTTGGGTTCTTTAATATGACCAAGTTAAAGGGAAAGGCTTGGTCCGTTCACCATACAAATCTCTTCGCATATTTATTTTCTGATTTTCTTGATTCATCATCTGACGAGGTCTTAAAATCTGTTTGATGCAATTAAACAATCAAACACATCAAACGAAGACAAAATTTTGCTCTAACAATACGAGATCCGTGGCATCTTGCCATTGCGATTGCAGAGGCGTGGAATTGAGCAATTCAGAATGGGATTTTTCGTTACAACGCTCATCTTTTTCCTCAGCGGAATACTGGCCTCGCTGTTGGTGAGGCTTTGTTACAACAAGGGCCCTTCTGCCAACCTGTAAGTTGCATTCTATTTCTTACACCAATTTTCTTTTCAGATCTCATATACTTGGATCCTCTATCGTAGTTTATATTAAATTCGATTCGTCCTTATCTAGTTCGATAAAATTGTGAATTGGGTTTTTTTTTTAATCTTCAATTTACTCAGTGACATAACAATGAAGAATCTGAAGTTGTTACTTAAATGTATAATATGGATCTGGTGCATATAGCTTAATACCTAAATGGCTATCCGTCAAGTTTTTAAGCTCTTGAAAAATATTTTGGTTTGGGCGCTGTTCAACTTTTGCAATGGATTGGAATACATATATAATATGTTATTTAAACTCCATTTAAAGAACTTTCCTGTAGGGTCTCTAATTCCAAGCCTTTTTCTGTAGGTTCTATTTTGTAATGCCTTGTAATGTAATAGCCAGGTTTTGAAGCAGACAAAATTGCCCTAGTTTTTTAAGGATAGATTACCGACGGTTTTGTGCGCAGTCCTTGCCCTTTAAAACAAGCTAAGGGACAAGGGTGGAAAGTATAAGCACGAGAATGTAAGCTCAAAATTTGGAAACCCAATAGTGGCCAGACAAACGACCTAATGTTTGGGATTTTACATATCATTTTCATCTTGATAAGCTAAGCTCGATGCTTTTGAGCAGGGTAAGACACTTGGAAACCAAGAATTTGAAAGAATATTGGCATATCTGCATAAATTTCTTCAGCTTTTGCACTTTTGATAAGTGGAAGTACTCCAAAAGTTACGTTGCCAATGCCAAGCATGCTTTCATATGCTGCAACAGGAATATAAGATCCTTCAACAATCTAGGAATCAATGCCAAGTGAAAGGTACATAGATGCTACGTCAAGAGATTGGTGCTTAACATCGCATTCAAATTGACAAGTTGCTCTTTATTTGTCCACAAAGCAGCTAAAGTGGACTTCAAGAGTAGGCCTCAGGGCATTGACATTTGTCAATAGGTTGGCCAATTGGGGGATTTCTGAAAGTTAGCTGTTCAAAGTTCAAGCCCGTGGAGCAAAACATCTGGCTTTATCAAGGACAACATTGAGTTTCCAGCTGCAGTTTGGCCCTTAAGAAAAACATTGAGGTACTAAATTTTTGGTCAGCAAGCTTAATTTCTTCTGTTAACTCACGAGCGTCTGCTTTTTTATTTGGCCCATATTCAACATTAACCAAATAGGATTATAAGCACTTGCCACCACTATACCTTACATAGACATGTTACTTAGGAAGGTTCACTTTGTGATGAATATATAAGTTGGGTCATGCCATATAGTTACAAGCTACTTGTTGATGTGAGTTTTGTTCCATTACAACATGCAAAATCAAATGCTCAATGTTTCGAGATGAAACACCAAACATTCAATCCTCTCTTGATATAAGGTCATCCCTCATGCTAAGCTTGCAAAGTAAGATCATGAAATGACTTCAAGGTTTCTTCTATAGTGGACACTTGCTGAGTGAAATAATGTGATTTGCTGATAATCACTTAGGGGGACTTACGCTATTCATTCAATGAATATCAACTGCTTGCACCTCTAAAGATTTAGCTTCACAATGTGCAATGAAAATATAGTTTTTGCTTTCCAATTCTTCAACTTCAACTTAAACTTAAACTTAAATTTAACTTCTACTTCTACTTCTACTTCTACTTCTACCTAGGAATGCAAGGAATCATGGATGACTTGGACTCTACCAAGTGAAACCTTATCAGCAACCTCAACTTCACCTAGTGCAAGCTTCTAAGGATCTCAAATGGTTTTCAAATCAACATCTCCTCTCCACTCCCATCAATGGATGCAAACTAGAGATTGAATATCAATTGAAGTTAAGAGCAATCACTAGCTTACCACACAAGACACCCTTACAACCAGCAAGAGGGCTAGTGGCTTAGTTTATATTCGAGTCAAACAAGAAAACATCCACAACTACTTTCTTCCAACAAACTATTTCAACGTTAAAAAAAAATCTACTCCAAGTAAAAGATAGAGGAAACATGCAACACTCCAAAGCAACATTAAGTAATCCACCATAAGAAACCAACAATGAATCATCAATTACTTTGATAGTATCATAGCAACAATTTGATCAAGTCTCTTTCTTAGCTAGCCTACTCTAACCTCCTACTAGCTTCTAGCTTCTACAAATTCTCTCTCTCTCTCTCTCTCTCTCTCTCTCTCTCTCTAGCTAGCTAACCAACCAACAACCCCTTACAAATGAGAAGGCCTTGGCCTTTTATAGATGTCCAATTACAACGAAGGACCAAGATTCATTTGAAATCAAGGGCCAAGATTCAATCCCATAAACCCTAATTAGTGTTGCCAATTTTTCAACCAATTACATGAGGGCACCGAATCATGGCCAATAAGAAAATTACATTGATTTCTCAACCAATGAGAAAATAGGACACTTGGCATTCTGTGATTGCTTGTGCTTGAAATCTGGAAATTCCTGATTCGAGAAGACAACCAATTGCCACCTCATCATCCTATCATGTAGCTCTGATTGATCTTTGTGAAGAAAAAATATCTCTTGATACTCAACATTGCCCAACTTTCCACCATGATGGCATATTCCCAAATTGCTTCATCTTCTCAATCTCCTTCATCTTTCACTCTTGGAAATTTTCTCATGGCATGATTTGGATTGGCATCCTTGAACTTGCACCTGATCTGATTTGAACTTGATTGTACTTGAAAATGCCTTCAAGTGATTGGACTTGTCCCTCTGATCTCGATCTTGAATCCCAACTTGATCTCAATTTGAATAGTCGTGATGTCTTGTCTTGAACCCTTCGGTAACTTGGTGTGAACTTCCTCCCCACTTGAGATCTTTGAACCTTGAGCTTGGATCATTCCTTTCAAGGTGTGAATTTTGTCCTTCCTTGCATAGTTGTCTTGGATCTTCCTTTATTCACCTCCTTGATCGTTATCATTCCTTGCATTGATCCTTGAATTCTGATTTCTTTACTTGAATATCCATCTCATTTGGATTCCTCGAGCATGAGTTTGAAATCTTCACTTGTTGGCATGATAATAGAGGATATGCATACCATCCTTGCTTCGACCCTTCTAAATTGTTCCAAGATTTGCTCTCTAAGGAAAATAGCTTCCCATGATTTCGTTGCCAAGAGTTCCAAGATTTTCCATTCAGGCCTTTCTCCTTCAATTCATCTTGCAAAACAAGAGAGAGAAACACACATTAAGTTCTTGAAGTAATGAAATGAAAGAAGTCTTTAAAATCTCATGAAATGCAATTACATTAATCATCCAGCAAGAAAGGAATTTTAAGTTCAATATCAGATTTTGCATGAATTTATAAAATAAATAAGCTCCTTAATGGAGATGATGCCCAGATTTCACCATTTTATCCCCCAAATCTGATCCATTAGCCATGATTACCATTACTTCTCAGATAATGACAAGATTTTAAAAAAGTCTGATTATGTTTTAAACTTAACATCCTTAGTGATTGAAAACTGAGCATTGAAAACCAAGGATGGTGGGGGAAAGGATCTTGCTTGGAAAACACGTCTCATACCACTCCACAACCCCCCATCATCCCTATCATTTGGAAAGAAAATTGATTCCAATCAGACTTGTAGTTTTCTATTAGTGAATTCTGAGATTGAAATGGATGCCAGCTGCTGCTCTTTCCTACAATTATGTCAAATGATTTTACCAAAGAAATACTAAGGAGATGAGCTACAAGAACACCCTTCTAAGTTTGCTTTATCCCTGAATGTATTCGCTGCCAATGGCAGAGTCATTTGTGTTTTGTTTGATGTGCAAAATGACTTGCCAATGCCTTCTCTTATAGGCAACTCGAGGCTGAATGGGCACGTCTCCCAAGGAGGCCGACCTTAGCATAATTTAGCCAATAAAAGTCAATTAAAATTTAATTTAAATCGTCTTCCATAAGGCTGACCTGCATCATGTTTGATTGATTTGAATTTCGAATTTCTTCCCTTTGGGCTGACTTGCATCATACTTGAATTTCGTGGCCAAGGAGGGAAAAATTGGGAGCCAAAAACACCATGGCGGAATTGTCCCATGGATAGGACAATTCCGACCAAGTTTATCATGCCCAAACTTGGCTTCCCAACTTCGAATTGTCTTGAAACTTACCCCAAACCTCCTCGATATGTCAAAGGGATCCAACTCAAGGCACTAGGGAGGGGCGGAATTCAGAGGCTTATAGGACAAATTCTGTCCTATTACTGGTCGGATTCCGACCAGTCATGGAACAAGCTTTTATGTTATGTTCTTAGTTACTAAAACTTCATACTTTCCCACTCCAAGTCCTCCAAACATCAACTCAATTACCCCCAAGCTGAATACACTTCATTCTCTTCAAACTTTGGTGATTGCCATCCTTTAATCATCCACACAAAGGGGGCGGAAATCCCAGGTGTATGGGACAAATTCTGCCCCATGAAGGGCCAGATTCCGCCCATGCGAATCTTGCTCAAACTTGCTTCCTCAAGCCAAAATCAACTTGGCACTTGTTCCAACATCCTCGCCATTGCCCAAGGGACATCACCCAAAGCCTAAAGAGGGGGCAAAAATCTTAGGGGTATGGGACACATTGTGTCCTATGACAGGTCGGATTTTGACCAATCATGGGACAAGCCTTCATTTCGAGAACAAGCCACCCAAGACTTCAAAACTTCCCTCCTCTTTACCTTATACTTCATCATGGTTACCTTCTAAGTTGAATGCATACTTCATTCCCTCCACAAGTGGATAATTGCTAGTGTTTAACTGCCCATAGAAAGGGAGTGGAAAATTGAGGTGTATTGGACAAATTCTGTCCCATGAGGGGCTAAATTCCTCCCACTCCTCTCTTGCTCAAATCGCCTTCCTTGACATTGTTGCTGATGACTAAACTCACTCCAACCCCAAAATTGCCTAAGGAAAGCTCCCAACTCATGGCGGAAATTTGTGGGGCTTAGGACAAATTCTGTCCTATGACAGGTCGGATTCAGACTAGTCATGGGACAAGGCCTCTTGGCACCATGCTCCTTCAAACACTCACTTCTTGGGTTAGAACCTTGTACTTCTTCCCCTATGTCAAATACACTTTCTTCCTTTAGGCACAATCCATCAATCCGCACCCTATACAAAGGGCGGAAATCATAAGATGATGGGAGTGGAAATTTCCCATGGATAGGACAATTCCGAGTCGCATAGGAGGTGAATTTCCGCCATGCCAAAGACCCCTTTCCTTTATGGCTTCCTTCATCGTTCTCACTCGAAAATCACTCTTATTCACGATTGGATCAAGATTTGGTGCTTGGAGGGAGGGTGGAAATTTGAAGGTCATAGGACAAAATCTGTCCTGCAGGAGGTCGGAATCCGCTCTGGCATGGGACATAGTAGATTTTGTACTTAGCCAATTTTTCAGTTTAGGGGCGGGAGGATTTATACAAATATAACATTGAAGTATAAGAAATTATAAGAAATTTAATTTCTTATACTCCAAGTAATATTTGTATAAATACCTTTCAGGATTTTTGAGATAGGTTCTAGCTTCATAGGAGTTAAGGTGCAGATTCTAGATTTTGGGGGTTTTCGAAGAATTTCAGGCTCAGCCAAATTTTAGGATTCAACAAGCCTTCAACAGGGTTACCTCCGACAATCTATCATGACTTTCTAAGGTCAAATTGAAGCTGGAACAAGGATTCTCAAAGGGTTTTAACTCATTTATCACAAATCACTTGGTTTCGACTCCATCCCCATGACAAACTTAGCTTAGCTCTCGCCCATATCTCAGACAACCATGACCTCCCAGCAGGTCAATCACTCAAACCTCACTTGCTGGACCTAGGGACTTGAAAACTACCACCAACAAAGACTACCTAAGACCACTACTCCTAACACAAAAACAAAAGAGGGGGGTCCCCATTTGCAATGGGGCGATGGTGTGGAAGCCTCACAACACTACCTATAATTTATAAGCAATCTAAGGTGTAAATCAACTGTTGATTTTTTTCAGCAACCTGTTCTGTCCTTTTATGTTCTACTTTCCTTGTTTGACGTGGCTCAAGTATTATGCTTGTAACGAATTAAATTTTTATTTGCTACCTGTGGACAATATTGGGTTGGCTTGAATAACATCTAGCACTCCTTGAACAACACCCAGGGATGGGATAAATGAAATTCTTTGAGAAAATCAATAAATAACTTGTCCATGGAGAATGTCATGTGGATATAGCGGTGATGATGCTAAATACCAGTTAATTTGGAAAACTCAATTAATATGAAATATGTCTTCTATCCATTTTGTTGGGATTCAAATATATAGTGTCATTTTTGCTTGAGTGCCTTCTCCTTCATGTATTTGTAATATTTGACCCATTGTTGATAACTGATCTAAGATATCCTAGTGGGTCCTCTGGATGTAAATTGGTGCTCAAAATCCATAAAAGGTCTAAATTCTTGGTAATTTTGGTGTTTTCCTTGGTTTTGGTGTTATTTTTTGCCTTTTCAGAGTTTCAAGAGTATTTTTTTTGTCATTCCCTTTCTATCAATCTTGAAACCCCTCCTAGAGATCCTTGGGAAATTGCTAAGTGTCAAGATCATTGGTTTTGAACTGTTCACATTTCCCATACATTAGTACCTCTTTTAAGGACTCCCGATTCTTGAAATTCGAAATGTAGAAGCTGCCTAAGTGTTGAATTTGTCATCTATTTGGACCGTTGGGGTTTTCCTTGCCTCCATACCATTCCTTGGTTTTCCTGACCCCTAAAGGCCAAAAGTCTATTAAAAAAACCCAAGTCTATTACGTCCGTTGGACTTTCACACTTCCTTGCCCATCAATCCTATTGGCGTTTCTAACTGATTGCCTGATTATCTCTATAAAGTGGCCATCTTTAGTGCTCAGGACTCTCAGATCATTGACCAACAAACATGAGACAAAAACCTTGTTCTCCTTTGCACTTTAGGATATACTAGACCTAGGGAGGCTTCCCTTATAACAATATCGACAGATTTTATCTCCATTGTAATAGGATATTGTAAATGCAGAAATGTTCTATCAAATATTCACCAAGAATTGTAAAATCTCCACAAAATTGGCTACATTTTTTGGAGATTTTCTCACTACTGGCTTTGAGAATATATATTGAATAAACTAAAACAACTTACAAAACATAACAAAAAGGATTCAAATGATTTATCTTTAGATTCAATGTTCTCCAGGACCTCTAGACAACTAAATTTAATGTCCCCTTTTGAGATTTACATGAATTTGTCAAATCAGCAATTCATTACAATTAAACTATACCCGATTTATAGAGGGTCTTCAATACATCTCAGATCTGACATTTATTTTTCAAGAGAGTTTTATATACATTGATCACTCTACACAATTTAAGTTTATACAATTGACATTGGTTGATCAAAGGAACTCACTATCATTTTGTAACTATACTTGAGCATTGATGGGAATCCAACTCTTGCATAATACCAAAGTAGTTAACATTACATAGTCAATCTCTCCATTAAGATATTGTAATCTCCATAACCTAGTTCAATTGCAAAGATCAGATAGTGCAAGTATAAGAAATTGAAGAAATTCCTAGATTACAAACTTCTATTAGGACATTTAATATTAAGAATACATAATACCATTTAAATCAATATATTCATCATTAATATCTAATTTAATACAACATATGCATAATTACTATTTTGATCAAGGCATACTCCTATAGTCAATCTTTCTAGGGGTTCCTTAGGAATATTTGCAAACCGCAATCTCAAGGATAGTTGTCCTTGTATTGCGAGAGCATGGGTAAATTCCTCATCCATCCATATTGGGGTGGCGTAATTGAGAAGACTGTTGATTGGTGTTTTGTGACATTCTCCAACATGCAAGATAAAATAATAAGTATCCTATCCTCTGTTGAACAAGGAAGCTTCAAATGCCGAACAATGTAAAATTGTGTGATCAAGTAAAGCAACCCCAAGGTTTACACCGTGTACTTGTGACTTTATGTTGGATACAAATCAGTTGAATGACGTGATATGCTGGTTCTCACAAAGGTACGTTTTTTTTCAAGGATCTATCGACTTTTTTCTTCAAATGACGAATGATTTTGCAATTTAGGCTCCTCAACTAATCCTAACAAGGGTTTTTGAAATAAAATGCAAAAGGACCAAGTTTAGAGATCTATTCTACTTCTAACAATGCAAGAGACTATTGATGACTTAGTGAAACCAAACCAAGCTTTGCTTCGCCAAAAGGAACAACTACGCAAAGATGATGCAATCTCCCAAGGTTACCTGAACGATTTTCAAATCCACTTATACACATTAACACCATAAACATGCGAATCAATGAGCATAAAGCAATTGAAGTTAAGCTTTGAAATGAGTTTAGACTAAAGATGCACTACAACTTGCAATCAACAAATTACAAATGGTATGAACATAAGGGTTTCACCATTAATCAACGACAATGTCTTCCATTCAATTATTCAACTTGATGCAAATAAATCAACTACTTGAGAAGTAGGAAACCATGCTAACTTCCAAAGGAACACAAGTATTCACTAATCTTCAATGAATTTGCAATTACTCTAATAGTAGCTCATCAACAATTTTATAATGAGTTTCTTCTCTCCTCTCCCTTTAGAAATGAAATGAGCAAGCCTTAAGGGCTTTCAATTACAACCAAGGGCCCAAATTGATTCAAGATCAATGACCAAGATAATTTAAAGGAACCCTAATTAGGGTTTGCTACAACAACTACTTACAATCATTAAATGCTAGCCAATGAAAAATAGACCATCCTCTATGGGCGAATAGGAAAAATCCATGCCACGTAGGATCACAACAATTTATCTTCAAGAAGCATGTTTCCTTATTCTTTTCTTTGATAGAAAATTCGTTGAACTTGGCCATGACGATGATGTCGAATCATTTGATTGATTGAAAATGATTGGATGCCACATCATCATGTACATTTTGAAATCTTCATCATCTTCACAAAGAAGTCTTGCATTTCAAGCAATTTCTCTTGATACTCAACATTTTTAACTTTTATTAACTCTTCTGAAACTATCTTCCTTAGACTTCATTGCTCATTTGATTTCTACGTTGATCTTCCTTTTTTATTGATCATCTTCTTTGTTTTCCCTCACTCTTGAAGTATTCTTCTTCATGTCTTTCATCTTGAACATCTTTAGCCTTAATCTTTACCATTTTCATCTTATGATCATCTTCACGTTGATCATGTAGCATCCTCCACTTGTGAAGCAATTTGGTTCCTTGAACTCCTTGATCTTGAACATCTTGTCATCTTCATCTTGAAACTTGATTCTCGAGCTAGTCCTCCTTTGTTCACTTCTTTGAACATCACCTTTTATCATGATATCCGTGTATCAACCCTTGCAAAGAAAGAGACAATACTTGTGTTGAAAGAAAATGCTTTATAAGAAAATAATTTAAACATGCACTTATCTTTCAGGTGAGAATTTGAAAGGACTCAAAATGCTGTAAATTATTTGCAAATTTTAACCTTCAAGAGCATAATTTTCTTAATTTTCTTCACATTTTTGTCATCACTTCATTCACTTTACCTTCTTATAACAATCAGACTTGGACAACCATCCACTTAACTTCTGATTTTCGTGAAGAGCACACCGAAAATAGTGAGAGGGGGGGGGTGAACCAGTATTTTAAACTTTTAAAACATGAAACCACATAAAAAGAAAATCGGAGTAGAGAGAACAAACATCAACAAGGTGAACACCAAATAGCTTTCATTCACGAAATGGGCACCAACCCAGAAATACATAAGTGAGCACCAACTCACTGAGAGCACCAACTCTGATTATATAAGTGAGCACCAATTCATTGAGAGCACCAACCCTCCTTGAAGCACCATCATCACTCAGCATTCCAAACACCATGCACGGATTACACAATATCCATTCATCTGAAATATACAGCAGCAGCACATTATTCTTCAATAACAGAAGGAATTCAACCCCAATGTCAAGCTTCAGCAGCAATGAAAGTGACAACACACGTGAAGCTCTACAAGTATCTAAACGCCCATGAATAGAGTTCTGAAAACCCACTCACAACTTACATACTTGATTCCACCACCTCATGCATATTCAACTCTATAACATACTTGACTCAGAAAATATAACACACCTTCACACCATTATATATGTTCTTTTGCATCAACTTTAAAAACTTCAACTTAGTCACATACACAACTCAATAACCTGTAGACTTAATTACATGCACCCTGAATAACATGCTCGACTCTGTCATATATATCTGACTCTCAAGTCAAATAACATAGCCTCCTTAACATCCTCGACTCAATAACTATCCTCAACTTCATTACTTGTTTGACTTCCTGAAAAAGAATTACCAAAAGAATGAATGGCTAGAGTATTTATCCATTACATCAGAATTAAAAATAATTCCTTGCAAAACGTTACAAAAATTGAAGGCGCCACACACAAAAACCGTTACAAACTGCTGTTGTCAGAATCAAACAGTCGCTTAAAAAGGATGGATAAATTAAAGAATTTATTTCAAGAAGAAAACACCCTGCACTTAATTCTGAAACTGTCAGAATATAATAAAGACACCATCAATTCTCCTGAGCACCATTTCTGAGTCTTATAACGTCTGGAACACACAATGATTATGAATCACCCAGTATTTATTTCATCAACTGAACATGGATCCGACTTCACAGATTCGTTTATTTTTAGTATTTAACCTCAATATTTATTTCATCACTTGAACATGGATCCGATTTCACAGATTTGTTTAAAGTCTGATATACTGCACCATCGTCAAATCCTTGCTTTGGTAACATGACCATCACTGATGGTGAACATGGAAGATCATCAAAAATTCCGAAGACAAGATTGTCTATGGTTGAACCTTTTGTGCCATAGTTCCCTATTACTTTGAGTAATCCTCCAAAATTTATATGATCTCGATCATTAATGTTTGACATCAATGACAAAATATTTAACATTTTGCACGTATAGACCTGATGGCAATTTGAATTTCAGGTATAAAATTCGTTCCTCAAGCTGGAAATTTGCCTTGTTTAATTTGCTCACGAAGTTTGAATTTTGCTCAAGAATTACTAAAGTGTGCAATGATCTTGCCCTTGATCATTCAGAACTTCGAACTTCGAATTTTGAATCACTTCCCAATCCACACCTTCAAATCTGCTCCCAAATTTTGCTTTTGACCTCTGATTTCTCTTTTGATTGATCAAAATTGCTCCTACCAGCAATTTACCTTTAATTTGATTCACTTTCTCCTTCCAACATTTAGGCCTTCCTTGATTCTGAAATTCACTCATTTTACTTCTGATCTGCTCTTGAGTGATATTGGATTTGGATTTGCATTTGATTGATGTTTGAAATGATGTTTGGAATGGCTTCCTTTGATCTCCATTTATAGCACGCTCAAATGAGGAGGTGTGATCTAATTCATGAAGGGCTGACCTTGCTATTGCTTCCCCAATTTGAATTTTGCAAAAAACTTTGACATCTTCCCTTGGGCACAATTATTGATTTTAGATGGAAATGTTTGATGAAGGGCCAACATGTTTGAATGTTTTAGGTGGAGACTCATCATAAGGGCTGGGCACAAATGCTACGCTTAGGTGGAAATCCCCCTTGCTAGGCCAATGCAAATTAGAAATTAAGGTGGAAATGCTCATGAAATGCTGGCGGGATTTCTAAGTTTAGATGGAAGTGAGTTGGCTAGCTTCATCCTTCGAATTTGCTTTGTTCGAAAGATATAAATATAACTTTAAAAGCTCAAGTTCAACACACATCTTCCATTCACACTTCCTTCAAAACTAGTTCTGCTCTGATTTTTTTCCTATCTCTGTTCTTTCAACTCTGATTTTTCCTCCTCAGGGCTTTTTTCTGATCTGATCTGCTTGAAATCGCAGTTTTGCCTCTGCCTTGAATTGTTTTGAGTTTGAATGTGCTTGATCGATTTGTGAAGATCTCCTATGTATATCCCTCGATTAGGATTCACACCCTTTCACTTATGACAGCCGACCTCCTAAGCGTTTGTTTGTTTTCCTTCTTGCTAAGGCCAACTTGCACGTTGAATTCCCCTCTTTCTTCCAGCGGGATTTTGACATTTAGGTGGAAATGGTGTCTCATTAAGAGCACATTTTCTAGTTTTAGGTGGAAATCATCTTGACAAGCTGGGTGCATTTTTTGTTTTTTAGGTGGAAATCATGAATGCTCAAGGCAAATTTTCAAGACTTAAATGGTAATACACTTTTCTAGGGTCGGATTTTTACAATTTAGGTGGAAATGAACTTCAAAGGTGAGCGCTATCGCACATTTTAGGTGAAAATGATTAAGATCTTGAGTGCACATTTAGATTTTAGTCGGAAATGCTTAAGTTTCTTGAGCACAAATCTTAAGTTTTGGTGGAAATCCAAAATACTTGGGTGCATTTTTCTAAATTTAGGTGGAAATCCTCCAATTCTTTGATTGCGAATTTCACTTTAGGTGGAAATCAACCATGTAGGATTTCTTGTTTCACCTTTACCCTTTTCAACTGTGGATTAAATCTTCACCTGCCTTGGATTTTCATTGTTAAGTTGGAATTCCTTAAGGGTCACCCTTCATCACTTAGAACTTTAGACCTCATTTTTCTTTACCCTCACATGTTTAGGCTTTGAATTTATTCCTTCTTCTAGGGCGCAAATTCCACTTTAAGGTGAAAATGCTCCAATTCCTTGGGTGCGAATGAGAAGTTTAGGTGGAATTTGTTGTCCTCAATTTTGTATTCGCAAAATTGGGGCAACCCTACGGAAAATTTTGTGTATTAAATTCTTCAAGGCGAGTCTTTGTTTGATTTTTCTTAATTGTTTGTTGGGTTTTTGGTCTTGTTTTTGCCTTAGGTTTATAGCCCTTGAAATTCCGCTCGTTTTGAGCTATCTTAGGCGTCAATCAAATTTGTCTAGCTCAAGTTATTAAGGTTTTAAGCGTCCTGCAGGTGGGGTTTTTCTGCCTGATTGCACGTCTTGGTTAAAATCCCTCAAAAGTGGGTTTTTTTTGTAGGTAATTGCACGAAGTAAAAACATCATTTATATGTAAAGTGGGTTTAGAACCCCATTATAAAATTTCAGATCATTTTGAGAAGTTTTACTTATAGTTTTTAATGGTTTAATATGTAATGGTGAACTTTTTAAGTCCTTCTGCATATTACATAATTATTTCTATAAGTAACATATAAAGATAATCTTTTAAAAGCAATTAGGTGGGGTTTTTATTTACCATTGCATATCATCACAATGCAAATCGTTTTTAAAACTCCACTATCAATAATTTAAATCCCAAATGCATAAAGGTGGGGGTTTTCTGTCTGATTGCATTTCCTTATTCTTTAATTGATTTTCTCAAAAAGTGGGCTTTTTATTGGTAATTACATGGAATGAAAAGTTTCATTTACATGTAAAATGGATTTATAACTCCATTTTAAAATTTCACATCGTTTCAACGAGTTTTACATATAGTTTTTAATGAAGGTGGACTTTTTAAGTCTCTTTACATATTTCTCATTAAAACTATAAGTTACATGTAAAGTTGTATTCATTAGTGGGGTTTTTGATTAAAATTGCATAAATATATGCTTTACATAGAAGCATGTAAGTTGTTTTTAAAATCCCACCTTAAATATATACAATCCATAAAAAGCATGGTGGCATTTTTTGAGTCTATTGCATGTTTTAAAAACAAGTCATGTATATGTTT
>MU224083.1:2913825-2924399 GCA_018584345.1 Thuja plicata
TCTTATATTGTTATACATTTTTTTATAACTAGCATTTTAAGTACCACATGTATAGTATATAGTATATACACCCCTCCCCCCCCCGTACCCCGCCGCCGTCCCCAAATTGAGGCCCCTCTGTCCCCCCTGCCCGGAAACTTGTCCCCCCCGTCCCCCAGGGCGGTGTAACTATGTGTTTTATATGTTGCCAAGCAGTTAAAATGCATATTTAAGGGCTAAAATGATTGCAGATCATTTCTGATGATTCATGGACATTTTGTTAACATTGGGCAGCTGACAATGCTTCAAAAATCATTAAGATTACTGTAAGGAGGTTTTTGGCTTGAGCGGGTCACTTTTTATCATTGAAGGTAGTTACAAAATCCTTAGAACATTGCTAAAATGGCTGCCTGGGCGTGATAAAGGTTAGTGCTAAGTTTTGGGATGTTAAAACTTCATGTTATGCTACTCATTACAGTGAACCCTTCGTCCGAAAACCTTAGCATGTGACCAAAGCTTCATCCCGGCACTTGCCTGATATTTATTGCATGTTTCAGCAAAAAATGCTGTCCAAAAAATGACGTCCAGTTGATGTGGAGAGGATAGAAAACAGTGGCGTATGCTTTTGCACGTAGAAAACATAGGAATAGCTCCATCTACCTCCAACATAGCAAGTCAAACCATGTTCAATGGAGCCCGCAGCACCAAGTCAGTGGACAGGCAACAACTGAATGTCATATCAAAGGCTCTTAAGCATTTCACAACCTGGCCTCTTTGTTTTGCCTATGACCTTGCAATCTTGCAGGATTCTTCCACGTGGAGGGACAAGATTTAAGCACTGCAAAATAGTATAGCGCAAGTCATGGAAGAGGAAAGGCCCCCACAATGTGCTGCTGCGCATTGTGGCCACATGGCCATATCTTTAAAAATAAAATGTGTAATATTTTCAAAAGCCACAGACTTAACTTTCAAAAGGGGAGGATAAAACATGTTAAAAACAATTAACTAGTCCCCTTTTAAAATATTTAAAGTCATTAAAATGATTAAAATAATTTCAAATTTGGTGAGATAATGAATTTGGGATTTTAAGTACTTGACAAGCCAAATGTTGAAAAAATCACCACTAGCACAAATGAACTCCAAAAGCCACAAATGTTTGCAAAGGACCATAATTAATTGTAGAATCCTTTGTTATTTAGTTTTCATCCTCCCAGCAAATTGAATTCAATGATGTCCTTTATAAACAGGTCCCCTCGAAGATCCGGTTCAAAATTTTATTCGTTCTTGCACAAAAACTTATCCGATCATCACAAAACGGAGCTAGAGACTTTTGAAGGCAAATGAACAATTAGGTTGTTGCTAGAACTGGTGATTGCTAGAAATGAAAGCATAAAACCTAGAATAATAAAAAAGTTGCAGCCAAAATTAGTTGCAAATGATTAAAAAAGAAAGTAAAATAGAAGAACAAATAACATTGAAGACACAGATTTATATGGTTAAACCTTGACAATATGCCAAGGAAACATCCACAAGGCAAGGCATCGATATTCTTCATGCTCAGAGAAAACAATTACAATCCTCACATCTGTTGCTATTACAATTACTATACAATTACTTTGCCTTCAAGGTAACAAAGATATGTAGAATATCTTTAAGAAAGCAACCGTCATCAAACTTAGAAAAAACCAGTTTTATTCCTTTAAAGAAATTAGGAATTTTCTCTCAAGAAAAAAACTAATTATCTAAAAGATAAAATTAGGTTAGATTTATTTTGTTGCTTTAATTGTTGTTATTATCCAACAATCTCCACCTTGACAACAATTTACTTGATACCTGCCCATGCCCATTCATCATCTTTTCTGCAAGCCAAGGGAAGCCAAACTCCACCTCAACTTCTCCATTAGTATTCGTAAACACATTTGCATAGTCGTTTGGCGTATGAACTCTCTCAAGGGTTACTCCATCTAAATCAATAACCTGTCATATATAATTCTACTTAATTTGAATATTTTTGGTCCTACTGTGATAAGCTGAAATTTTAGCCAAATGGATAGCACTTTGAGTCTTTGACTATTACAAAAGACAATCACATATGTGAATTACCTTTCTTTTGGTTTTGGTTTGACAGAGATCCATTAAGATTTGTAGGAGTTATAAGCAGTTTTGCACAAACCAGTCTGAAACCCTAACTGGCTAGGGTTTTGTCACAAAAATGACCTTAGCTCTTCATTCCATGGTCGAAAATTCCTAATTCTCGGTGAAATGATAGAGTCTAGGGTTACCTTTAAGACTTTGGAGGTTTAACAGCGATTCCATATGGTAGCAAGGGTCAAATCTGCAAGGCGAAGGTTTGACATCTCTATGTGGCAGACCAATTTGTAAGAGTTGGATGCAAGTGTGTAACTGTGCTAAATTTTAGAGGTTTAGGCACTGTATGATGATGGATTGCGTGGTTTGGAGACAAAAGTGAACTGTTCCATGTGGTGGTTGGGTTGGGTGAAGAGTCTAAAGGAAACTTGCTTTGTTAATTAGGTCTAATTGCCATATTAGGTCTTGGTGAACAGTCTTGTTGACCTTATCATTCTAAAGGACCCCCTATTGATTCTGTAGTATGTTTTGAAGTTCCCAAAAGGGTGTTAGAAGATTGCCTTTGTTTGTCTCTGTGATCAGGGGGTAGGAAGTTGTTGTCCAAAAACTCACTGGTTAGGGCTACAAGGTCTAATAAGGGCTAATGAAGCAATTTGACCAAACCAAAGTGTTAGGTCTGTTTGGGTGAATGTCTCATGTTGTCTTTGGTCCATTAATGTGGGTTAACATCAATTTGGGATTCTCCATAACCACTAGTGTGAAGTTGTCTTGTACCCTCATAAATCATGGGTTTGGGAAATGGTAAGATATGAACAAATGTGTGTGGTTGACAAGTTGGATTTGTGTAAGGAGTTTAGTTGGAAGTTGTTGAGTCTCTAAAGGTCTTAGGCATCTCTAATGTTCATGTCTATGTTCATGAAAGGAATTTGGTACCATGTTTGAGTAAGGAGCTTAGTTGAGATCTTAAACCAAGTTGGGTCCATAATAAGTTGAAAGCCTCCAAGAGTTCTAGGTTGTAAAACCTTGTGAACAAGTCAGTTGTGGGTTGCTTGTTGGGTCTTCCAAGCACCTCTGCATCATTTCCAAACTCAACGAAAAGAATCTTCTACCAAATTGCCTATTTACATGCACATTTGAGACAGCCATATATTCTGCCTTAGTTGTGGATAAAGCAATTGGTTCTTGAAGCTTTGACATCCAACAAATAGGTCCCTCTTGCAAGAGTAAAGACACAACCTGAAGTAGATCTTTTATTCAAATCACTTGCACAATCTGAATTAACATAACCACACACCTAATCACTGTAATCACTTGTGCTTCTAACATACTAAAGCACCCATTTAACCGACACTGAATGCTCTTTACCTGGATTTTCCATGTATCTACTGACAACACCAATTGCATGTAAAATACCCGATCTTGTACACTACCATCGCGTACATTAAACTTCTTACAGCATTAGGATGTGGTTTACAAGATGTGTAATGATTAATCCTTTTCTTCTTTAGTACTAGGACATAAACTTGAAGAAAATCTTAAAATGGGAAGCTAAAGAGATATTTATTGGTTTCACAGTTTGCAAATCTAAGTAGCCGATCCTGATTTGGATTCGGATCCGAATCCGGATTCGGGGATTCGGCAAATTATTTTTTGGGCCAAATCTTGATTCCGCGGGTATATATAGAAACATTTTCGATATATATATGTATCTATGTATATTCATAGATTCCCTACATGTAACATGTCAGTGCTTATTCATCATTAGTTCAAAGCTTCAAACTTCAAACATATAATGATAATAATATATTAATAAGAAATTAGAAGTGTGATTCTCATAAAATGATAAATCCATAGTTGCCAATATATGATTATGTCATATTCATACTTTGCAAAAGTCTCAAAATGTCATTACATGATGAACAAAGCAAAAATGGTGAAAAATGCTTGAGAGATGAAGGAATGACAGTCAAATGACCAAATGTATGCTTTACTGGTTGAGTTAGGATTTAGAGGCTTTTTAGTTTTAAAAAAGAATAATAAATTGGCATGTGTGACCCATTTTTGGGCACACACATGCTTGGATTCTTGTGGATTCCTCCGGATTCTGCTCGGATTTCGGACTGGAATCCGAGCAGAATCAGGATCAAGATTTGAGGCATATTAGAGGGATCTAGTTACATAGTTGCAAATCGAATCTTATGAGGATCTTCTCCTCATATTTTTGTTGTGATCACCAAAGCCTACCATGTTCCTTGTCTCTGTGTATTTCTATGCCCAAAATTTGTTTTGGTACTCCTAGATCCTTCGTATCAAATGTCCTACCCAATTGAGCCTTTAATTAACTAATTTCGGCCATGTTTTTGCTTGCTACAAGCATATCATCAACATACAACACCAAGATAATGAATATACAAATTTTCAAACTTTTAAAGTAATGACAATGTACATACTTACTTCTTGTAAAGCTTTGGCTCGCCATGAAGGAATCAAACTTGCACCATTGCTTGGGCGATTGCTTTATGCCATACAATGACTTCTTGAGTTTACAAATAAATTTTCTGTTGCGATCTTGAACAAACCCTTATATATATTTATGAATGTATATATGCATGTATACAACGATTTCTTGAGCTTGCAAGCAAGCAAATTTTCTGTTGCAATCTGGAACAAACCCTTACATATATGTATGTATTACACACATATATATCTATGTGTGTGTATATATATATGTATGTATCATCCACATCTCCATGTAAAATGTTGTTTTAACATCTAGCAGCTCTAACGCAAGATCAAGTAATGCAAGTAATGCTAACACAACCCAAATAGAAACAAGTTTAACAAGTGGTGAAAGTTTTTGATGAAAGTCAATATCTTCCTTCTGAGAATCCTTTCACTACTAGTCTTGCCTTGTACCATTCAATTTTATCATTAACACCCTTCTTTAGTTTATAAACCCATTTGCAACCAACAACTTTTCTCCGCTTTGGAAGTTCTACGAAGTTCCATGTTTTATTCTTCTCCAAGGCATCCATTTCTTCTTTCATTGCTATTTTCCATTTAGCATTTTTAGTGCCATCCATCGCTTCCCGATAACAACTTGGTTCCCCATCATTAGAAATCAAAGCAACAAACAAAACAAAATCATCATTCCTTTTAGTATGATTTCTGACTCGTGTAGATCTCATTAGAGATGGTTGTGGTACTTCCACATTTCCTGTATATGTTCTGTGTTCACGTCTTCATCTTCAGAAGCTTCTTCTTCCTTCCTATTTCCTGTGGCTGGATGCGTTTCCAACTGAACTTGTTGATATTGCAGTACTTGTTCCTGTTTCAAATCAACTTTACAATGTCTGATTTATGAGAGAAGACTCATCAAATACTACATCTGTGCTAATGATGATTTTGTGGGTAGTAGGATCCCACAATCTATATCCCTTACTTCCATCACCATAACCAACAAAAATGTATTTTTTGGATTTGGGGTCTAATTTAGAACGTTGGTATTTTGAAATAAGAGCATCTGCATCACAACCAAAAATTTTCAAATTTGAAAAATCACAAGAATGACCTGTCCGTACCTCTTCAGAATCTTACAATCTATTGCAATTGATGGTGACCGATTTACTAGTTAGCATGCTGTATGAACTGATTTTGCCCACAACTATTGTTCCAACTTGGCATTACTAGCATGTTCCTTGCCCTCTCTTGAAGAGTCCTTGTTCATGCGTTCATCAACACCATTTTGCTGAGGAGTGTAAAATGTGGTTTTATCATTTTATGCCTTTTGATCCCAGCTTCCTTACAATAATTCACAAATTCCAAAGATGTAAACTCACCTCCATTGTCTGTTCTTAAACACTTGATTGATCTGCCTGCACTCTTTTCAACCAAAACTTTGAACTGCTTGAATACAATAAAAACCTAGGATGCCGGTTCAGGTTCAGGTTTGGGTTCAAGTTCGAGTTTGAAGGACCTGTTCGCCGGTACGTCAAAATTTTGAAAAGGGGTTTGGGTTTGGGTTCGTTAGTACACAAATATGTAAATTTTGTTAATATATATATACATATTTATGCAGCCTGGAAGCATGAGTTAAGATTAGAATGTCACATAATATCATAAAAACATTTAAACAACAAAAATACTTGTCATCATACCATCATGAATCATGATCGTACCATCATATACTTCAAGTTCAAGTTCAACATGAAAGATTCAATACATTAAAATTAAATCATAACATCAGTTCAAGTATCATTGTTTGAAGTTCAACTAATGGATTAATAATTTATTGATCATAATAATTTCTTCTTCATCATCATCATCTTCTATATGGAGCCTAATAAGACTCGAAGGTTAATTTTTCCCCACTTTTATCGGCGCAGTTTACACCCCAAATTATTAAATGGGGGTTTGGGGGCAAAGCCCCCAAGACAGGGTTAAGGGGCAGCGCCTGAAAGCTCAACCGACTTTAATTATTTTATAAAGGCATCGAGAGTTATTTTTCAGCAGGCCCAAGTTCGGCGATGTCAAAAATTTGGGTCGTGGATGTCAAAAATTTATAAAATATGCCCAAAAAAATGATTTAAACTCCGTCCATGGGCGAAAATTCATCGAAGTTCGCTCCAAGTTCGCTGTTTTGCATGAAATTCCCCCGGATCCGAACTGTGCACAGGGTGGTTTGAACTTGGTCCTGTGGATCGGACCTTGCCCAGACCCACAGGCGGACCGGATCCGGACCACGGACTAGTTCGAACTTGGCCTGGTCCCGAGGCCCTTCTAGCCGAACTCGACTTCCTAGATAAAAACATCAGCTTTACTTTTAAGAAAATTGACCCATACCTTTATATAGTAACTATCTATAAATGTCATAAAATATGATGCCCTTTCAAAAGAAATTGTGGGGGATGGTCTCCAAACATTTGAATGAATATAGTCTAGAACACCCTTACGTGAATGACTGCTGTAGTTAAACTTCTGTCTACACTGCTTCCCAAAGACACAATGCTTGCAAAAATTCAAATTCAAAGATTTTAAATGTAGAAGTAACTTGCCGTTTTATCGACACCTTAAGCCTTTTCTAATTCACATGACCCAATCGTTAATCTCATAAATGAGTCGATTCATTTGTTTCATTAGATACCACCTTTGCTTCATTTATCTCAATACTCCCTTCTAGCTTGTGTAGGTTTCCAACCTTTATAGCATTAATGATCACCAAAATGCCCTTGGACACTTTTAGTTCTCCATCTTGATAAGAAAATTTATAACTACCAGAATCCAAAACTCCCAAGGAAATTAATTTCTTTTTCAGTCTTGGTACATGTCTTACCTCTGTTAATGTCTCTACAACACCATCAAACTGTTTTATCTTAACGCTCCCAATCCTAATAGTTTTACATGAAACATTGTTTACCATAAGAACAACACCACCATCAATAGCTTGGTAAGTAGAAAACCAACTCCTATGTGGAGATGTGATTAGTGTTGATTTTTATAGCTAGTCGGCCCTAGCTATTTATTAAAATCGAATTAATTAATTCATATCTTTAATTTAAATTAATGTTAAACTAAAGCGCATAAAAATTGGGCTACTTTTGTGATCCCAATATCGCCCAAAATAGACTGCTATTTTCTATAGGTCTGGGCCTATAATTTTGGCGCCAATTCACCAAACGTGTGAGTTTAAAATAAAAGGGCCGACCTCATTTTTCACCCTCTCAGCTTGTATAAAAGGAGCTTCATTTAGTCATTTGAAGATCATCCAAGGCAATGCTCTGAAGGTGCGAATTATCTAGAGGCTCAGCAGTCTCTGCTATACATTGTGTGAATCTGCTCTGCTCTGCTCTTGAAGAATACTACCTGTGATCTGCTCTGCTCTGCTCTTGGAGAATACTACATGCGATCTGCTCTGCTCTGCCCTGCCGAATTGTCTTCTACAGGGATCTGTGACTTCATACATCATCAAGAGTTGCCTGACACTTATGCATACTTCTCTGAGCTTGATTTCTCTCTGCTCCATGAATAACTGATCAAGCTATCAACCAGATCTGATTACTTCTCCAGGTCAGATTCACCATTGAGGCTGAACATTGTAAGTTGTGTCTGGGATTAATAATATACATCAATCTGATTGCTGGGTTTTCACCTCCACAAGGGAGGTTTCCCAGGGTATATATTGTGTTGTGTTTGTGATTTAGTTATCTGTTATTGCACTTATTCCTCTATTTTCAGTAAACTGTTAGATCTGAAACTAAAATTAACAATTAGAAGCACCGGAATTTAATAACCATTCTTCATGATGCTGTAAGATATTACAAATGGTTAATACTTCACCAACCATACCTAAACTTGTCTCAATTGAATCTGCTTTCTTTTTGGAGTCATCATTCTGGTATTTCCTCTTTCAACAATTTTTCTTGAGATGCCCCGATTTATTGCAATACTAACATTTTCCTTTACCCTCTTTGCCATTTGACTTAGATCTGGATATACCTCTTGAGTCCTCCCCTTTTCTTGTGGATTGACTTCTAGCCACCTTTGCTTTTGGTGTGGAGGTTTACGTATTAGACTTTCATTGCATCTTTTTAGACAACAAGCTCTCACAATAGAATCAAATTCTAGGGTTTCATTTGTGCTAAAGCTAGTAGAAGTGATTCCAAGATTCAGGCAATGAACACAACAGTATTTGCCTTGTCTTAATCTTTAATTTTTACACCCATACTAGCTAATTGACGAATAAGAGTATTGAAAACATTTAAATGACTAGCAATATTTATACCTTTATTTGCAAACTATAATTATTTTTCTTCAAGTAGATTCAGTTTGTCAAGGATTTTGTCATGTAAAGACTCTCCATTCTGCTCCATAAGCCTACTGCTGTTTCCTCTTTGACAATATTGAAAAGAACCTCATTTGTGAAACACAACTGAATTGTGCTAAGAAGCTCTCGTATCCAGATCTTCTTGGTCCTTATCAGTCATATTTGTAGGTTTATTTGACTTTCCTACCAATTCCTTGTGCAATCCTTGTTGCAGTAACAAATCACGCGTCTTAAGCTTCCAAGTCAAAGTTATTCTTCCCATTAAATTTTCCACCTCAAACTTTGCATTCAAAACCTTCGCCATTTGATGTTGCAAAAACAACACCAAATACTAACATAGTTGCTGCAAAAATAATTACTTTGATACCACTTGTTGTGGAAGCAGAAGCATAAATCCCAAAATAATTACTATGTATTGCAGTGTAACAAGGGCACTGGGGGACGTCGAGACGGGGGAAAAAAGGGCTTCAATTTGGGGACGGCGGTGGTGGGGTGAGGGGAAGGGGGTGCTGTAATATACTATACATACAATACTTGAAATGCTAGTTATGAAATTATGTATAATAGTATAAGAACTAATAAATTATAATACTAAATACTTGAACATAGCAAAATTGCAACATGAATATCAAAAATATCATAAAGATGATTACAACGAGTAGCATGATATCCAAACAAGGACAAAATCATGTAAATACATTCATAAATAAGCATATGTAGTGTGCATGTGTGTGTAACAGTGACCTTTAAGGTAGCCAGTAAACCCCTTTCTATCACAAGTGCTGCAGCTGTAACTTTGGCTTGCAAAAAACCCTGGCGGCGAGATGGTGGCGCAAAGGCGGTGGTGAAGGGACTTGGGAACGCCAAGTTCCTGTCCCGGGGACGTCCCCAACCCGGGTGTACAGGGGTTTAGGGGGGGACGTGTCCCCGTGTTACATTGATTTATTGCTTTACATATACCCTGATGGTTCGAAACTCCTTTGTAGTATTTGAAATCCACCTAAGCATTTATCAGTTGTGAAGTTTCAGATTTTTTTGTACCTTCCTACCATCCCTTCCTTGATTCCCTGAAATTTGCTTTTCATCTTTCGAACTTCGTTATCCCTCCATTCTCATTGGACTTGTCATGTCAACCATGCTATCCTCAAAAGTCCAATACCTTGACATTTACCTCGTTCCTCTCAAAATTTCCTCTGGGTTTTCAGACTTTCATGGTTTCCCATCCCTTCATACCTCCACTTTCAATCTCGATACCTTGAGGGTTTGCCTTTCCTTTGATTGTTGATTTGTTGGGATATTGGAGGTGCATGTGCCCATGCCTTAGGTTTGATAGGTATGCAAATCAAGAGGAGCTAATGGCCTATTTGTTTGACAAATAATGAGTGTTAAAGGTTTATGTCAAGAAGTTAGAGGATTTTATGCTCCTCTCCAATGAGCATAAAGGTAAGGTTTGGCCCAATGGTCCAATGGCTTGACAAACGAAGATAGTAAGGAGACTCATTGTTTATTGGATGTTCTAGAATATAGATGCTTGATCATCCAAAGGTTCGCTAAGGTATAAGTTGATTGTTATAGAGGTTGAAAAGGCACTTTGGCGTTTAGAGCACGTTTTTTCAATAAATCGATCTGAGTGCCAAGTTTATACTTTCAAGGTTTGTTCCCATTTGCCACCATTAATGCAAAG
>MU224083.1:2924449-2936143 GCA_018584345.1 Thuja plicata
CTCCCCTAGTCATTTGGTATGAGGTGCCCATTTTGATTCTGATTCATTCTTAGCGGCAGATTTTGTGGGCACTACAATGCTACAAATTAGTGTTTTTTCCTACTATGTTTATAGGGACTTTTTTTTTATCATTTCGAGAAGGTTTGTATGATTGTTGTCTCTAGATGCCAGAAAGTTGCAAGGCAGCCATAGACACCATGTGCAGTTCGTTGAGGGATTTCAATATATATGCTTGATCATCCAAAGGTTCGCTAAGGAATAAGTTGATTGTTATAGAGGTTGAAAAGGCACTTTGGCGTTTAGAGCACGTTTTTTCAATAAATCGATCTGAGTGCCAAGTTTATACTTTCAAGGTTTGTTCCCATTTGCCACCATTAATGCAAAGGGTCGCTCAATTACTGAAAATCATGCTCCCCTAGTCATTTGGTATGAGGTGCCCATTTTGATTCTGATTCATTCTTAGCGGCAGATTTTGTGGGCACTACAATGCTACAAATTAGTGTTTTTTCCTACTATGTTTATAGGGACTTTTTTTTTTATCATTTCGAGAAGGTTTGTATGATTGTTGTCTCTAGATGCCAGAAAGTTGCAAGGCAGCCATAGACATCACGTGCAGTTCGTTGAGGGATTTCAGACCTTTAAAATTGACGAAGGGTCATGTTGCAGGTGGATTTTGTTGTAGATTGTCCCCATGTCATTAAGTATGTATTCATGCGATCAACATTGAAACTCACACTGCTGACCTCTAGGGCATGCTGCCAACCTCCAAAAGATGGTAGTGTCATTTTGTCGGTTGTCCACAATATTGAAACTATTCATATAGGTTTGCCTAATTTTTGTGATTGTGCACCATTTGCAGATTCTATATTTTTGATCTTATTGTTGTTAAAATAGTTATGTAATATTTCTATGAAGGTCATTCAGTTAGGATCTTTCCTTTTCGTAGTTACTTCTATTTAGAATGTTTCTTTTTTGTCTTTTGTTTCTGTTTTAGAAACTCAGAATGTAATATATATTTAAGGAGCTTCCATCTTCTTTGTTTAATATTGAATATCAATCAATTATCATTTCATGGTATTAGTGCAGAGGTTGGTTTTTGGCGAATTTTTCCAATCAAAATTTGTGGTTTAATTATTAGCCCAGAAATTTTGAGCAAATTTTTTGAAGTTTTTTATCTGATTTTTTTAAAACAAAAATTGTGTGGTTTTTTGGCAGATTTTTTTTTATAGAATAAAATTTGTGGTTTATCCTGAACATTTTGTCAGGAAAATTTCAGAAGATTTTTGAGGGCTTTTTTGGTGGTTTTCTGCTTCAACAAAAATTGAGTATTTTTGGCAAAGGGTTTTTGATCGGTTTTTTGTCTCCAAAAATTGTGGTTTATGCAGATTTCTTTCTAGATCTGCAAAGTTTAGTTTTTGCGATTATTTCATAAAAAATTATGGGTCTTGTTTTTGGCGTGGAAGAGTTATGAGCAGTGCAACTGAGTTTATTCTGGTCGCAAGGGTTTTTCACCTATTCTTTTTCCGAAAAAAATTGTGGCAGGTTTTACATGATTTTTTCCCCAAAAATCATGGTTTTTCTGATCTTGGAGGGTTTTACCTAGTTTTTTTTTTCTCAAAAATCACGATTGTCTTTATGTAAAAGGGTTTTGTTTGATTTTTCCCCCAAAAATGTGGTTTCTTTGTTGTGGCTTTGCTGATTTTGACGTTTTTTCAAAAATTGTGGGGTTTTGCCATTTTTTCCACGAGGAGGTTTTTGACGGCTTTTTTACAAAATCATGGCTTTACGTCTTTGATAAAATGTTTTGATGTTTTTTTATAAAATCGTGGTTTCTTGCAAAGTATTTTGGGGTGTACGTAGGGTTTCTAGTGTGAAGATGTTCTTGCAAATGTATTGTAGTTTTCAATGATTTTTTCACAAATTTGTGTGTGATTTCAGCATTAAATCTAGGGTTTGATGATTTTCCCACAAAATCATGCTATTATTTTGTAGCACAGCTTCTTTTGATGTTTTTTTGGCAAAATTGCGTTTCTAGAGTTTTTTGCCGATTTCTTATCAACAAAAATCAATTTTTTTGAAGTTGATCTTGGTTACTGTGTCGCTAGATAACAAGAGGGATGGCTTGGTTACCCAACATTAGGTTGGAAGACACTCAATTTGTTCTTGAACTTGGTCATGTCTAGAAGTTCTGTAGAAAGCAGTTGGCTGATTAGAAGTCCAATAAGGGAGGGTTTCAGTAGCAAGCCCATGTCGCAGAGCATTTTGTAGAGGAGTCAACCTTCTATGTATTTGTGGCCAAATGACCTGCAGATTATGTCAAGTATTCTGTAGGGTAGTTAGTAGAATGACCATTAAGGGAAGGTGTTAAAATAATTATGTAATGTTTCTATAATGGTCATTCAGTTAGGATCTTCCCTTTTCGTAGTTAATACTTATTTAGAATGTTTCTTTTCTGTCTTCTGTTTCTTAGATGGCTTGTTTTGGCCTCAAACTAGTTGGCAATTTTAAAAGTGTGTGATTCCCCAAGTGCAGGTGTAGTGGTGGTGGGTGCTAGAGGGGTGAAGGAGAACCCTAGCAAGCTTGATGGAGACTCTGTAATGCTTCACAATGGAGGAAGATGGACTAAAACATATGGCTTGGGAGAGATGTAAGGAGTAGTTGGGAATTAAAATTTGTAGGGATTTTGAAAGGTTTGCTCTAAAGTATTAGAGTGGAAGAAGTTTGAGAAGATTAAAAAAAAGAACCAAGAGAGAGATAAATGAGGTTTATGAGATTGTTCTATAAAGTTAAGTGGTGAAGGAGTCATTATAAAAATGTTGCAAGGCCATAAAGGTACGGTTTTTGTTGATTTTTGATGGGAGATGCTAGTGTGCCTATGCTAGTGCCTAGGGTTGCTGGTGCACTAGTGTCCATGAGGACAGAGCATTGGAATTGACAGGGGATGGTTTGACAACAGCCGAGGGATCATGGTTTGGCTTGCATGGCAAATCAGTGATGGGATTTAGGCCTGGAAATTGGCAAAAATGGGACCAGAGCAAAAATGGGACCTGAAACATGACTAGGGAAGGACAACATAGAGTGAAAACTGCTGAGTACGTAATTTTAAACTCTATGCTAGGCATTCAATGTAATCTGATAATTTCCTTCTGAAAATAAGTCTGCCACTTGGAGGCATCAACTGTCTTCTTTCAAAGAAGAAAATGAGCAATATTAGAAAGTCTGTCCTAGAGTCATAGCTAGAATAAAACCCTCTCCTCATCCTTGGTAGTTCCAATACAAAAGTCATAGGGATGCCCTCCCATGGTCTGTTTGGCACTCATAGATGAACCCTGTATTTTGAGTCTTGACTCCTTTTTGCTAGTTGGCATAATTTACATGAGTCCACAAATCTAGCAATATCTCTTGTTAGTGAAAGCCAATAATTCCCCTCCTCTACTGCTGCTATGGGCTTATGAAAACCAAAATGGAAACCACTACCATGCAAGTGTTTCTTACATTTCGACACAACTCCCTAACAGGGGATTTTAACATGCATCCATAGATCATTTCTTAGTTGAAGAATGGTTATTCAGAATAAAGCACAATGAACGGCCAATGCATTAGTGGGTGGCTAACCCATAGCTCTCAGCAATAATCTGTAGATTGCAGAGCAAGAGTTGGCTCATCAGTCAGCATGTAAGTTGATCACAAAGTAAGCAAATTATAAAATATTAAAAATATTAAAAATTCAAATACATTATCTTTTAATACTGCAGATTATTGCCTAGTTTAGCTGGATCTTTCATGTGTTAGGCCTTAAGTTTCGGAATTTCAGCTTGGTGTAAGATAAGATAATATATGCTTGAGGGAGGACTGTACAAGTGTCAATGCTTGGTTCTATTAGGGTGGATCTTTGACTGCTTTGTTTTACAATCCACAGACAGGGAATCAATTGATCTCTGTGGCATTTAGGAGAAGAGGAAAGTACAAACATGACTGGCAAATAAAATGATGGAACGGGGGAATGTCACCAAAAAAAACTGAGACTTGAATTTGGACTTCTCCTGTGTTCACCCAAATCTTTACTTAATGTAGTATACATTGTAAACAATGGAGGAGAGATAACGCACCGGTCCATTGATCAGAACAGTTCATTTGCATGCAACAGAGTTTATGCACTGTATGGAAATTATTCCTGAATCACTTCATCTCTGTTACGTTGCATTTGCTGTACAATTCAAGCCATCATTTTGCATTTTTTCAGTATCTTTTTATTGCCATGTCAGTTGTTTTATGCAGATGTATTACATGAAGGGGGTTATCCCTGCTAATTATCCCTTGAAAAGAATGTTCACCGATATTTTATTATTTGCATGTTGGCTTTGTGCTTGCTCAAACAGTAGTGAGTTGTAGAACCAAGATAGAAAATCCTGTTATAGAAACTTGGTTTGAACATTTTTTGATCTCATAAAGTATGTAGAATTCTGCTTATATAAAGATAGTTGTTTATGCAAATAATCCACCAAGGTGTTCAATTGAGGAAGTGGGCTTAGCCTTGTTGATCATTCCTCGAAGAAAACATTTGATAATATTGTGTCATATTTTTTGCATGTTGGCTTTCTTGCTTGCTCAAAAAAGCAGTAGAGAATTATAGAAGCAAGATAGAATCCTGTTAGGTGAACTCAGTTTGAACATTTTTTAATCATGTGAGTTGTATGGAACTCTGTTGTTATTAAGATAGTTGTTTACACAAATAATCCACCAAGGTCTTCAACTGAGTGGTTTTTATTTCTCTTCATGGCAGATGTTTTCGATTAACAGAGCTGGAAGAACATCTCTGATATAAAACTGTTGTTTATGTTTTTGCAGGTTGCATTTTACATTGGTCACTACTGCTACAGTGTGCTGTTGGATGATGTGAGTAGTCTTCCCTGTTATGTACCGTTACATATTCCCAACTATTATGTTGGAAATGCAAGCTCACAGTTACATATCATAGGATTATTTTCACTATTTCACATCAAAAATAGAGGACACAGTTACAATAAATAGGAAAGAGCAATTTTACTTTTCTTGAATAATATAAAATCATCCTGGAATAAAATGTTAATGCTTCATCATGTTTCTAATATCCACGTTTCACGTTCCATTGAGATGATAGTTAGTTCTACTTCTGACATTCACTTTTTGTTTATTGCAGGTGGGCAATTGTCTATTTAGCACAACTAAAACCTCTGATTGTACCTATATTAAGTGACACAGAATGAGCAAATTGGAAGACTTAAATATGGAGGCAGCACTTTTCAACTTTGATACATTTGGCTGTCTGAGTGGATGCACCATCATCATATTCAAGTTTATGCTGCAGTAGGTAAATTCACAAGTTCGACAAGTGCAGAAGACTGCCAGGCTCTTATTGTGGACAGTCCTCAATTTGTTGTGTTTAATTTTAGTTTTATTCCCCATTTATATTTGTAGTTCTATAGTTCAAATATTTCCTTTGCTTGCTTGATAGGAGAAAACACATAAAAAGTTTATGTTCAATTGTGTATTGATTTTAATGTATTAATTATTCATGGCTCCGCACTGTTTTTGAGATCGTCGCATTTAGTCATATTTGCTTACTTATTCTTGGTAGCTCATGGATCTTAAAATCTTATCTTCGGAGTGCATTTGTGATTTTTGGAAAGCGAGGTATTTTTTTGGGCTGTGTTTTCCAGTTGACTAATTCTTGACAAAATTTCCAAAAAATAGATTTACGAACAAAGTTTACAAATAATCTTTTGTCGTTCATATAAAGGTATGAAATATTTTTAGTTTGCCAGAAACTAGTAGTGTTTCATGGGGATGTGCCTCTTCTTTCAGAAATGGCAAAATCCCAGAGACTCGGGGATGGTTGGCGAACCTCCTTCCATCTGCCTACTACCACCACCACTAGGTAGGAGACGTCCTTGGGATGTCTCCCTTAAAGAGGAGATGTCTTTCATATGTCTCTCTTGTTGGGGACCAAGGATGTCTCCCTCAAAGTGATCTATCCCGTGTTAGGGTTGTTGGAAAAACTTCTAGATGTCCTTGAGACTATAGGGAAACTCCCATACATCTCATGTGTTTTTGAGATTATTGATTGTACCCTGTGCTAAATACCTTCAAAACACAATATATAAAAAAGTAAATTATAAATATGTCTTGCACTCACTCCAAGTCACTATCAAAGTTTAGAAGCATTGAGCAAGGTTGAAAGTTGCACAGCAAGTGAGAGCAAGCAAAAGTTGCATGGCAAGTGAGAGCAAGCAAATCATAGTGTTCTAAGAAATTAAGTTGCAAGAAAATAGTTGTGCTCCATGGGGAAGCATACCTATAAAAATGGTGTTTTAGGAAACAAGGACATCCGTAAGATTTGGTGATGGCTAGTAAAGTCTTGCCACCATCACCCATTGTCACCACTAGGGAGGATGTGTCTTTGTCTCTGTCTTTGAGATGTCTCCCCTAGTCGGGATGTTGAGGGGACTTGTAGACATCCCCAAGACTTCAAGGAAACTCTTAGGCGTCTCACGTGGTTGTCCCTTGTGCTAGATGGATGTGGTTGAATCCTAACCCTAAAAGTTTATAGGCTCCACCCACATCCTAAGATCTCCATTAAAAACTATCAATACACCTCACACTCACTCCAAATCACTATCAAAACTTGAAAATATTGAGCAAGGCTGCAAGTTGCATAGCAAGAGAGCATTAGATCACTATCAAAGCTTGAACGTATTGAGCAAGGCTGCAACTTAGCAAGAGAGAGCATTAGCAATAGGGGAAGCAAAATAGTAAGAGGAAGAGCAAGTACCAATCGTTTCAATGCTTGTCAATCCTTTAAGGTAAGCCACGGTCCGTTATCCTTTGAGATTTCTAGTGCACATTTCTAAATGGATAAATCTGAAATCAATACTTCCATGCTAGTGTTTTTTTGTGTTGTTTTCAATGTAAATATACACTAAATTGTTCATATAATTGTATGAACAATTTAGTGTATATTTACATTTAATTTATACACTAAATGGTATATTTTTCATGGTACATTTAATTTTATGTTTCAGTTAGTGAATCCTAAAAACAACATGAATGGGTTTCAGTTAGTGTATATTTTCAATGTAAATATATACTAAATGCAGTTTTGTAGATTTGTTTAGAATCCTCAAAACAACATGAATGGGTTTCAGTATTAACATTATATTTGATTTTTTAATATATTTACTAAAATTTAAATTGCTGAATTTTACATATTTATGTGCAATTTTGAATAAATTAGTAAATTATCAAATAGCTGATTAATATTAAAATTTATTTCTAGTCAAATAAGATTTGGATTTTTTTCTTCGTATTTTTCACTTTTGCACCTCATTTAACTAGGTAGGAAAAACAAAAATTGTATCCTTGTTTGAAGGCTGAAGAACAAAGATTTGATTTCTGTTTTTGTGTATCCTCTACTTTTTGCACTTTGTGTGACTTGAATGAGAAAAACAAAAACAAAATCCTTCTGAGTTCAGCGCGTGTTTAATTTTTAATGGCATAGTGACATATGCATGGTATAAAATTAATGCAGGTTCCATTTCTTGTTGTGTCATTATGAGTTCTACATCTCCAAACATGAATTATGAAGAGGGTTAGTAGGGGTCCATGGAGGTTGGAATTTGCGACTCTAAGTATAGATGTTAGAGATGTGGGCATGAGAGAAGTAGTTTTTATTATGAAAAATAAAACATATAGTATGATTACCAAGATATTCGATATTAAATTGAGGAGACAGTCTCCTTAAATTAGAGCTACAAAAGCTTTTATTTGAAAAGGCAAAAAACGACAACTAATAAAGCAAGGGATAATATCTTAACAAAAAAGATTAAGAATATTCTTGAAGTTTATGACCATAAAATACTAAATATTATAGTAATACTTTAATACCCTCCTTAATGGTCAATCTATCGATTACACCAAGTTTATTTCCAAATTTTACAAATTTGCTAGGATTGAGACTTGGTAAGAATGTATAGAATTTGATCCTCATTTGGACAATACTGCAACATCAGCAATCCATCTTCTACAAGTTGTCTTGTGGAATGACAATTAAATTCCACATGTTTGGTACACTCGTGGAAGATTGGACGTTTCCAAGCTTTAGCACCCTTGATTGTCACAAAATAAGGGTGAATGCCACACTTTAGGCATTTTCATGTTTGAGAGCATCCTTTTGAGCCATACAACCTCACATGTCGCTTTTACCATTCTTCAATACTTTTTTGTTGTTGTTGAAGAAAGAGCTTTTGTCTGTTGCGTCTCGTTGGTCCATGTGATTGCACCTTTACCAACATCGAAAACATATCTAAAAGTGGATTTTTGTCATCAACAAAACTTGTTTTATTTGAATTTGTGAACCCAACTGGTCTAAGATCTCCACTTCTACTATATAGAATGCAAAGTCAAGTGTCTATTTCACATATATAAATGCTCTCTTCGCTGCAACACAATGTTTTACTTTTGGGTTGTCATGAATTTGGAAATGAAACTCATAGCATTGCTCAAAGAAGGTCTAGTGGCTTAAGATAGACAATGTTGCTTGCTAGTTCCTTGAATCTTGACTAGATTATTACCTGAGTTTAGTTTGGCAAAAAAACTTCATCCCTTTGTCTATAGTTGTAGAAGAGATTTTGCAATATGTTATTATGAACTAGTCAGACAAACCTTTGACATGTTTAGATTGAGAAATAAAATATTACCACTTGTTTGCCAAAATTCTACACCGAAGCAATAATGTTGGAGGCCTAAATCAATCATGTTAAAAGCTATACTCGAAATAGATTTGATTTGTTTAATCAAATGCACCTCATTACCTACAAGGATAATATCATCTACACAAATAACCAATAGATTATCATACCTATGCTTTTGACGTACAAATTTGGATCTAAATGACTCCTTTGGAATCCTTGTTCAATTAAATGCTTTTCAATTTTTACGTACCATTCCTTGGGTGCATTCTTTGGGCCATATAGGGCTTTCTTCAATCTACATTTCTTATACTCATTTCTTGCAACTTGAAAACATTGAAACTGAGACATGTATGCTTCTTCACCCAAGTTGCCATTGAGGAAGACATTTTTTATGGCCATTTGATGTGCTTTCCAACGAAATCGAGCTATTATGGCCATAACTAAATGAATGACACTCATCTTTGTTGTAAGAACACGATCAATTGTGCTTTGTACTTGTCAAGTGTACCATCAGTTTAGTACTTGACTTTGTACACCTATTTGCAACCAATGTGTTTTTCTTCCTTGGTGGTAGATTTGAAAGAAACCAAGTTCTATTTTTCATAAGACTCTTATGTTCGATTTTTGTGTCCTTTTTACCATTTAGGTTTTTTTTACGCCTTTGCAAATGCTTGGGTTTCATAAACTCCCTGAACATTGGCCATAGTAGCAAAGTTATTGTGTTTCCACTCTTGCTTCTAAATGATCTACCATTAATCATTTAATTTGTAAAACATCATTAATGATGCTTTTTCACCACTTTGGTCTCTCTTTAGGAGCATCTTTAGGTAAATCATTATTGCCACCATGACTCGGGCTTCCTATTTCTATGTCACTTGGATGTTGATCTTGGTTATCTTCAATAAATTCTTCTGGTACTATTACATGCTTGGGAGATTCCTCATCCTTAGAATGCTCCCCCCTTCAGGTGGAGCCAATGAAAGTTGAACACTTGAATCCTTAGCCTGAATAGGTTGATCTTTAGGAAACTTGATCTTCAAAGAGAGCTGAAAAGGCCCAACTTCTTCATCGATCACAACATCCTTACTAAAAGTCGATTGGCTAGTCTCAACATCAATGAGATTGATTGTAGGCCTTATGATTTTCACTGAACCATGTAGGCATGAACTTCTTACTTTTAGGGTTCAACTTGGTTCACTTGGCATATGGATTCTATACATATACCATACAACCAAAGAGCTTAAGATGACTCACATTTGGTTTCTTCCAGACCAAGCTTCCTTTGAGGTCTTCTCATTCACTATCTATGTTAGAGATATGTTGAGATGATAAACAACAATATAAATTGTCTCAGCAATTTCTTGGGAACTCTCTTGTTCTCCAACAAACATTGAGCCATCTCTATAGTTGTAGGATTCTATTTTTCAACTACTTCATTTTGTAGTGGAGTATATTGTTTTGTGCATTTTATTTTTGTACCATATTTAGCACAAAAGTCATTGAATTCATTTGAATATAATTTATCTCCATTATCTGGTCTACGAGTTATGATGTCACATCTTGACTTTCTCTACTAATGATTTGAACTTTTGAAACTCTTAAACTTATCTAATTTTGAATTGAAGAATACCCACATTTGTGTACTAACATCTACAATTAAGAAACAAATCTACTTGGCACTAGTGGCCAATGCTATATTCAATGGTACACAAATGTCTACATGTACTTAGCTATAGGACTCTCGAGGCTCGTTTGTTTGAAAAAATGAGTTTTTGTGCTACTTCCCCTCTTGGCGAGCTCTGCAAACACCGTGTATTTTCTATTGGATGTGAGATAATCTCTCTACCGAATTCTCTCATGCCAACTAAGAGAGGTAGGTTAAATTGAGGTACCTACACCATTGATGCCATAATGTTACTAATATCAGATGCACTCTTGGTTGCTGATGCACGCTCCTGAACTCGTCTAGTATCAACAAGCTGATACAAACCACGATGTTCTATACCAACAACTATGGTTTTCTTTTTCAATCCCATGAGAAGATGACTAAAGGAAAATCTTAATGGTTGATTTTGGTCTTGGGCTCCTGATCTTCAAAGTTTTATCTTTGGCAGCGTTCTTTTGTGTATTGTCTAGGGGGCTGGCCTATTTTTCTGGCTGGTCTGTTGTGTGTTTTTTCGGGGGACTTGTAATGCTTTATCTTAAGTTTTAGTTCTGTACAAGGTTTCAGGTCTTTTCAAAAACCTGTTTTTCACCTAATAAAAAACTATGGGTTTCTTTAGTTCCTTGTAAATTATACAACACTTGTGTTTGCTAAATGACATCTAAATTGGGACAATGATCGATAATTTGATTTAGAGAAAGTGAATTGAGCTCTATTCTTAAAACATAGTACTCATTGAGAAATATTATTTTTTCCCTCTAGAGTATATCTACACATGTTCTTTGCCAATAATTACGCTCTCCTCACCAACATCGAGGACCACAATCTGAGCAATTTGTGTACTCCATGAACCAATCTTTCCTTTGGTGGAAAATGTCGAGATGCTCCAAAATCGGTGTAACATGCAAACGACTTAGATTGAATGCATAGAAGGGTGACTCCTCATAATGATTTGCAACATGAGCTTTTGATGGTTTCTCTCTTTGGTTGGATGATTTTTTAGCCAATCTTTTCCTATATAGCTTCTTCATATGACCAAGTTTACAGCAATAATGACCTGATATTTTTCAGATTCTTCAAAGTATCTTCATTATTGTCTCGACATTTCATATATTTCCATTTGCTTTTTCCTTTGTCCCTAGCTATAAATGCTTGTTCCACACCCTATGTAATCACTACTAGTGCCAAATTGTTTATTCCATTTGTCTTGTTGCTCTCAATAAAATATTCATAGGCCCATGGTAAGCTTTTCAACTAATGACTATTAGAAATATGGCGGGACCATAGAAGCTAACAATTCCA
>MU224083.1:2938276-2962041 GCA_018584345.1 Thuja plicata
GAAGAATCGAGTGAGTTGGGCCTTTTATCAGTTTGATGGGTTTTTAGTGCTTCCCTCTTGTTTTTTAGGGTTTTCTTGCTTTAATTAGCTTTAGATAATAGAATATTTTATGCTTTCAATAATGGATAGTTGATAGATCCATTTGCGTGCAGAATGTTGGAAAAGACAACAACTTTGTCATTGAAGTATCGTTTCAAAGGATACCATACCCCTACAAAGTTGGAAAACTTACATACAGAAATGACAAATACGAACATTGGGAACCTGGATTGGGATTCGTTCCTGAGAGACTATGCAAATCCATATGAAGATCATCATACTGCACTGCAATGGTTTTGGTGGGTTTGGTGAATATAGTTGCACATCCAGTTTCTATTCTTTCATTAGCCTTAATCATGGCCCTATCTCGTCACTACATCTCATATGGAAAGGTGGTGAACAACAAAGTAGGACATATTGTATTAGATCTAAGACCAAACACTGAAGATGTCTTCCATTTGCAGAAAGGCATTGACCACTTCTATCCAATCACCAAAGAGAGAGGGATGAGGTGGTTTGAGAGTAACACTTTGGATGCCTACGACATTGTCAATAAGGAATATCTCATCCAACATTTTCCAAAGAATAAATTGGAAAGGATTGATATGAGAAGAGGTTACTTGGAACCATGGATGTTCCACATCATAGAAACGATCAAAGGGAGAAGACTCATAATCGATTGGGAAACAATACTAAGTGGTAACTTGGACTTACAACTGAGACAGGTAAAGCACGACCCTAGGTTCTATATGACATCCTATATGGTATATATCCTTGCTGCCAGAGCTAACTATCTAGGGCTCACTAGGAAAGGGTCATTCAATGACCAAAATGCCTGGCCGTATATTGTATACCCTCAGCTAGTAAGGAATGAGAAGCTGAAAGATGATAGTCCGGAGTACAAGATTGTAAACGATGTTTTTGTCTTTGCAATCATTAGGTCTATTGAAGGAGATTATGCCAAGAGGCTTTCGAAAGAAGCCGCAGCCAAGCTTTGAACCCTAGGGGCTTATTATATTTAGTTCAAAACCATTACTTACATCCAAGTTGCTGGGAGTACCGTCAATCTCTAGAAAGTTTGACGCTACCCATCAAACAAAATTGTGTTACTAGAAATGGACAGGCAACTCTCAGATGCTTAAAAAGTCATTAGGTTAAAGAAGAAGCACTATTGGGACTTCCCTATCTCCATAGGATCCCACTCTCTACAAGACATAAAGGTATGTTAGTCAATAGGGCTGGAATGGAATGAATGCCCTTTGCAGGCGTTCAAATTAATAAGGCCAAGGTTTGATCCCATCAGGATATTTAGCCACATCACAGGGTAACATTACCAAGATGAACCTCACACAGAAGATCACTGGATAAATAAAATTGATGATTACAAGGTTAGGATCCGGGATTACTGTAGAATGTCCCTAGAAATAGCTGAGGATACATTACATGTGAAAATCCATCCCAAAGTGTGGGATAAATATTCTGAGGATGTGTTGGATCCATTGTATAATAAAGACAAGGTAAATACCCAACCTATTCTGAATGTGGAGGTTGATAGAGACGATAATGATACTATTGAATTCAAGACTCGACACGTCATTGAGCTAATAAAAAGGTGGATAAAGAAGACTTTCAAGTTGGATCCACTCCCCATGAAGCCTCAGCTAAACCCACCTTCTAACTTGGAGAAAGTGAAGGGAAAGAGAGTAAACATCCTGACATTCAAAGAAGCAGCTCCAATATGGCCAGAGACAGTTTACAAGCATCAAAGGCCCGCTAGTAATGCGCATCTTACAAAACAAGCTAATGCTCCATCTCAGACACCTGAGACACCTTCTACATCAGGCCGAATGAAGGAGGATGCGAAGCCCCTAGTAAAGGGAAAAGTTTACAAGAGAAAGAGGGCTTCGACATCACCTTAGTTGGAGACATTTCCTAAAGAGGAGGAGGTAGAAGAAGATGTCCCCTTGATAAGGAGAACTCGACAAACTATTGTAGCTGCCAGAAGAGAAGAAAAGGTAGGGGTTTCTCAAGCCCAAGTACAAAAAGAGGTAACTGAATTAGAAACAAGCATAGACGCTGAGATGAACGAGGGTAACTTAGGATCAGTCGAATTTGAGTAATCATACTTTGATGGTATTCTCGGATTATTTGATCCCCCTAGTCAATTCATTTATCCAAATTTTGTATCTACTGCAACACCAGTACAAGCACCCTTCCAAGTGCAAAGACAGGCCGAAGCTACTACCCCTCCAACACAAATAAATGAAAGTAAGGAGGAAGAGATAGACGGAGACCATGAGTTCAATGAACAAACAAAGACACAAATACTTGTTCACCCATCCTTCAATAAAGAACCCGAGATAGAAAAGGATACTAGGGAGGAGGAACAAGGAGATAGAATAGGAAAGCAAGCGACAGAGCTCGAGGAGGGAGAAATTGATACCAACCCAACAATTGAGGAACCCAAGGGTGATGACTCGATACCGCTTACTGAAGAACCCCAGATTTTAACTCCTCCACCTCCATCAACTTCACAAGTATCATTAGAATGAGTGCCCCCAAAGAAGAGATAGAGAACCAATGACTGGACTATGGGCATAAATGTTATCTAGTTCATTTTCTGAGGTTGAGAAAGAGAAAAATCCTGAGGATATAGGTGATAGAGTCTAAACACAAGAATAGGTAGAACAACAACAGGTCATTTCATCACCTCAAGGAAAAGATATAATTCCAGATCATGAAAAAAGTGAGTACATGTGCGAACTTAGAGAAAGAAATTTACCACCAAGAGGGCCCATAAGATGCGTTGGGTGGACACGCACAAAGACTACTAAAACTTTCTTGTCAATGAAAAGGAAAAAATCCCACCAACATTGGATGAGAAATAAAGGAGCTAGGTGTCACCACCGTGGTTCTCCTAGGAGAGAGTCTTGGTTGGAACCAAAACAAGATGTACTTGTAAGACACATGGACTCTTGCAAGGAAAAGGCGCTGGAATAAAAAGTGATGCCTTCCGCAAGCAGAAAGATACAATCAATTTCCAAGCGTCATCAATACGTCTCAGTTTGGTCACCACACACATAATTACATCCTTTATTTTCTCCCAACAGTATAGATACAATTATTGTAAGATAGGGAGAAAATCCCTTAGTGGCTGCGTGATAGTTTGTTTGCATAAAAGGCATTGAAGTTATTTATCCTTATTAGTGATCTCTTCCTACAAGCTATTGTTTTTAATTGGAGAATTTTCCTATTTGTGGAAGAACTATTCTAATTCTTGACTACTCATTCTCAAAGTGATTTTAGCCGCTTATTTCACTCCAATTTTTGCATCCAACAATTTTTGGATCTCTCAAAGTCTCTTCTAGAAATAAGATTCTTTTCTTCCTAAACTTTTTTAAAATTGGGCTAATTATTGACTCTTAGCATGGAATTGAGCCTTTGCTAATTCTCTTTTCTTCTTTTTGACATCTTCTTTCACCAGTGCATTTTATAACCCTTTAAGCAACTCATTCCTCTTACAAATGTTCTTGACCTTCCTTTGCATACAAGAATCTACAATGGTCAAAAGATATTGTTAGAGTTGAGTTAGACCCTCTTTCTTTGTTTGTAGTGTAGCATTGAGATCATCTCTCTCTTATAAAGATTAGGAACATTGGATCTGAGTGTGTGGAGTTATTCTTCATTTGTTTGTAGCTGAGAGATGACAATATCTTATCTTTCTCAAAAGTAGCTCTTATATTCTTGGAGCTTGTAAGCTCCCTTTGTGCTCTTTCTTTTTCTATTTTCTCTACAAGAATGGGGGGCATAACCTTTTTCCTAATTTTCCTTTGTCGACCTAGAAATCTTTGCTTCATTTCCTCTGATTTATGTTCTAATCTTGTCCAAAATAGCGCTTATGCCTTCCATATCCCTCCTGAGCTTCTCTATTTTGTCACCTTGCTTTAGAAAATAAGAAGTAATGACCCTTTGAGATTCTTCTAGGAATTCTACCTTATCTTCGGGTTAGGCACGACTCATATTGATTCCCACAACATGAATAGTATAAAATTCAATTTTCACGCCACCCTCCCATTTCTAAACATTTGGAGTCATTGATGCCAACGTAATAGTATTGCTGGCTGTGTTCTGTACGCTCAATCACGAGGGTTAGTAGCACTGATTTGCAATGAAAGAAATCAATCACTTAATAAGAACGAACCTACAAGCAATAAAATGACAAGCAATCAAGGAGGAATACAAATGAATGCAAACCAACAAAGCTCGAATCTTCTATTGTCTCTCTCTACTCCTTCTGAAATGCTATTGTGTGTGGTGCTCAGTATTGGTATCAGTAGTGTCTATGACTTGAGAGCGTCAAGAATATGATATTGATTTTGATCACAAGAATTCTTTGAATGCCTCTAGCAAAAATCTTGCAGAGTAAGGGCGCACAGAAGCTTGAAATCCTGGATCCTTCAAATGGTTATGAAGGGTTGATTATATAGAATATGGAGATGATATGAACGGTTGAGATCAATCCCAGAGATTAGAGGATGAACAATTGATATCAAAGGGAATTGGAGAAGCCATCAATAAACTCCACCTCCTCAACTTGGAGAAAGGAGATAAAGTTTGGTTAATTGAACAACTGATTATGAGTTACCTTTTGAACTGAAGAGGTAATTTGTAGTTACCTTTTTGAACTGAAGAGGTGGGTGAAATGATTCATGCAATTAGAGATCTGATCAAGAGTTTTCTTTTTTGAATTGAAGAAAGGATTCAATTGAATATTTAATTCATTTTTGAAATTAAAGTACTCAACTTGTGAGATAATTGAATTCTTTTTGGATTTAGAATTGAATTACTGCATGAAATTAAATTAATTCAATTAATTAATTTAATTAGTAAGTTTAAAAATTTAAATTTAAACTGTAGGAAATTCAATTTAATTAATTAATGAAGATTAATCAATTAAGGTTAATTAATTAAATAAAATAATTATTTAATTAATTTTGGGGATATGATTAGATATTTGGGGAATGAATTTAGAAGAAAATAGATGATTAATTAATGACTAAAAAACCATTAATTAATAGATGAAAATTAGTGTTTTTAATGTAAGGTCACAAGTATGCCCATTTTAGGGTGTCTAGAAATAGTCTTCCTTTTCTCATCATATAGGGTTACCATCTGAGGTGCGACTATTTTGGAATAATATTTTAATTTTATTTTCCGTGTTCTTCCTGCTCAATCCTCCTTCATAACATTAATCTGATTCTAAAAATCTTGAGGGGATTGAATCTATTACATTGGAACTGTGTGAATAGCTAGGAGTTTGAAAGGTATTGGAAGAATTGAATTACTCCTTTGGGAGTTGGCGAATGATTTCTTAGGAAAGTTTAGGGTAGAGGGTGAAAATATTCGGATACTTGGGAGCATTTGGTTCTCTTGAGCAGTGGGTGGAAATATTGGCTAATTATATGTTCAAGGAGATATAGTGTATTCCACTATTTTGGTAGACAAAGAAGCTGGGATAGATGTGATTATGGATTGAACATTTAAACCTAAAGAAATCAAAGATTGTGCAATAGTATATGATAGGGTGAAAACAAGAGTATTCATGGGAATTGAGTGTTGACTAGTGATTTGGGATCAATTAGCAACAATGGGTTGAGATGAGTTCGTTTGTGTGGTCTGAACCAAAATTAGGATAGGCTTTGTGATGCCTGTAAATGAGGGTATGAGAGGAGGGAAAGGAAAATGAGGCTTGACTAAAGATTGCGAAGAGAGAAGAGAGGGATAAAAACTGACCTGTTGGATCACGGTCGTTAGGGCTATGAGCATGTCCTCCTCTTCATCTTCATTGTCCAAGATGTTCTTTTGGTTCAATTTCCTCTTCTTCCACTTCACCTCTAAAGGGGGGATATTGCTTCTACCACTTCAAAACCCTTGGGATGACCTAGTCTTCTCTTTAGTACTTGCATACATGACTTGTGAATCACTGCTACAACCGCGACAATCAATTTTGGTTTTGATTGGGTCATTCGTCTCTCCTCTAATTGGTGTACTTTTCCTTCATCCTTATTTTTTCCATGTCGAGGGACCAAGTACTTCCCATTTCTTCACTATTTGAACTCTTTGGAGGTGCTTCACTTGGATGTTCACCATCCCATTATTTCATAAAAATATCATCATCTAGCCTATTATATGTAGTTTCCATATTATCAATTTCTTGAGGGTAAACCCCAAAAAACCACTATTTTAGAAGTTGACCAATTCTCTTTCAAGAGATCCTTCTTCAAGCCTAGAGTGATGTTCCGAGAGGGATTTACATTTGTAATTTTTGGGTAAAATGCGAACCAAGCGGGTGAGCCTATATTCGAAAACATGGAAAGATCTAAAAGAGTGTTGGAAACCCTATTTTTATTAGGTTTTGATGACTCTCCCAATAAGGCCATATAGAAGGTGGAAAAAAGACTGGGTTTTTGTTAAGCATCCATTTGGTTCAGAATCCCATTCTTCACAAATAAGGCATAAAGACAAACCAACTTGGTAGTGAGTATAATCTTTTTCCCAACCTTCTTTTTAGGTAAAAATATCCCACCATAAGTAAACGTGTCTTATAAAATAGTTGTCTTTTTCTTTCCTGGCCCTAAATAGGCATCTCTAATTAAATTTTTCTGCAAAGAATTCTAAAGCTAAGACTATCTTATTACACATGGGTAATCTAAATAGTTCTTCTGTGAAGCCATGCAACCATACAACATTAAAGTTATCTCCACTAAACTAGTCACATTCCAATACTATAGTTTGCATAAATTTAAATTGGTCACTTGAAATCCTTGTAGCCTTATCATTTTATTTCCTTTAGATAAATCTTTTAAAATAGGAGTCAAGACGGCCACAAAAAAATCATAACAATCAAAGGTGGGAGATAACAAATGGGTCCACATAATTACAGGGTTTTTCCTACTATCTTCACCAAGATATACAAATCCACGTGTTTCTGAAAAATAATACAATCTAAAAAGAAACAAATGGGGAAGAAAAGAAGGAAAGTGAAATTTACTCGTCTCATTGAATCCTTTGAGCTATTTTGTGATTCCATTCATGATGATTTGTGAAAAATCATAACGAAAGACGCTATCATCTCTCTTTAGCCTAAGTGTGAAATTCATTTGGTAAAAATGAACATCATAATCATCATATCTTCCGTAGATGAAGGCCAACATGGAGAAAACATGTAGCATATCCCGCCTAAAAGCTTTAAAAGAAATTAGAAACTCAAGCTTGCCTTGGGGATGACTTAACTCAGTATTACAGAAGGAGAGGGCATCACATCTTTTGGATTAGGACTCTTCAAAGGCTCCCTGAATGAATTTAGGAATTTTTGGGTCATAACGAAGATACAACATTTCTTGGATTGCAGCAACAGTAATAATTAATTTTAGTTTGTATTGACAACTAGTTCGAGTTTGCGGGTGAAAACATTTAGCATAGACATTAATTTCAGACAGGGATGTACATGAGGTACTAGAGATTTTAGAACATCGTAGCACCATAAATGATAACCTAAAGGGATTTGTTCCCTCCTATTTGCAATGTACTTCATTCTTTGATAAACCCCTTCTCTGAGATTCTTGGAATTGCTCTGCAAATCTAGGTCAAAAATGTTGTCAACCCTATCATGTAACATTGTAGCATTCCCATGGGAGTCTTTTTCACTATTTTGGTGCATGGATGATTAATCTAGTTTCTCAAGCAAGGGAGTGCATAATCACAAAAAGTTTCCATATAGGTCTCACGGGCACTTACCATGATGAATTGAAAACTTGATTCTTCCATAACCATTGAAAATTAGAAGAAACTATCTTTGAAACTTATTATGCTTCTAATTTTGCAACTCCTACTCTCAAGACACTCAGGTTTTGCAAATTTACTATGTGAAGAGAAAAGGAGTAGAGATTCTATTAATTGGCATTTGGACACCCATTCATGTAAAATGTACTCTTCTCTTCTCTATGATATCTTCGTGCATAATGTACTCTTGTACACTATAATGAGCCACATATACAAGGACTTCATTACCCGCTATTGGGTGTCTAATTTTTTAGACCTTTTACAATTGAGAAAGCTTTCTTTAAAAAAAAATTATATCTCACCTCATACCCCTTGAAGGTTCTTGAATGGAAGGTGATAGGGTGCTCACCTTTTACCTCTTCATCTTTCTTTGTTAGCACGACTACAACACTATGTTCATTACCATATACATACATTATAAAATATTTTGAAAAGTCCAGATTTACGAGCATAGTGGTTGATGGTATGACTTCTTTGATCTTATCAAATGATACCATCTCCTTTTGAGTCAATTTGAAAGCTTGGTCTTTGTGTAGCATCAAAGTGATTGGCTTGAACGACCCTACATAATCAAAGATGAATCTTCTAACAAAATGGATTTTGCCTACAATAGAATGTACTAATTTTTTATTCACGGGCAGAGAGAGCTCCTTGATGGATTTGACTCTTTCAAGATCAATTAAGATCCCATATTTTACACAATGTATCCAAGCAAACTCCCTTGAGGGACACCGACTATACATTTCTAGGGGTTTAGGGAAACTCTGAACTCTTGACATCTTTGAAAAACTTCAAGCTGATCAAACTTGTAAGGAAGTTAAGTAGTGGAAAAACTTCCTACACTAATGTTGAGGAGAGGGTAATGTACACATAAATCAGATCTTTATAACAGTTATAGAAAGTTAACACAAACAACACAAATAAAATGCATACCATAACATAGTAATTATGTGGGGAAAACCCTTTTGGAAGAAAAACTCCACACTCCAAAAGCAGCCCAATATATTATTCAACAATAAATAAAAAAACATAATATACTTGCAGAGAAAGATTCTCTCACGAGTATCACCGACTGAAGATCTAGAGGTAACTAAAAAGCTATAAGGCTCTTACATATACCCTCCATCTCACGCACCTAATATATAGGAGATACAATACAAGAAACAATCAAATGATATTACAAAACTATGAGCTAAAACACCCCAAAAGAGGTGACCATCTTATCTCCAATAACAGATTCCCTATGATGTGTTAATACACACACCGATATGTGTAGCTCCCTTTTACGACCCATTTTATGTGTTCAACATGTTTTTACATTTCGTATGTCAAGAGACCCAACTTCTGGAGGCCATAACTTTTGAACCAGGTGTTTGATTGACAAACCGTTTGAAGCGTTGCAAAGTCTGCAACATGATTTATAGAATCCTAAATTGATAAACCATTTGGCCATAGTTTTGACCCATTTTGATGCCTCTAAAACCTCCATAATTACATTTGTGACTTTTTCCTAGCAATTTCCACAAACTAAAACTTTAATATCTTCCAAACTAGACATGGTCTTGCCACGAAAATCTACTAGAATTCTTATCTAACCATTTTGAACCTTCTAGCTAGGAATAGGAAAAATCTACGCTCAAATGAAAATATACTAAAAATAGTAACCCATGTAAATGCAATGTTGAGACACTTTTCCCCAAAATACTCCACTTGTCAAGCACCTTGAAGGAAAGAGCAAAGGGATTATCTACAACATAACTTAATTTCTAGGGGCCTTGAGACCCATAGACTTTGAACACCATTTGAACTTCTCTGCGCTCACAACCTTTGTTAATGAATCTGCAACATTAATCAAAGTCTCTACCTTAATGATCTTCACCTTTCCATCATCAACCATATCTCTGATAAAATGATATTGAACATAATTGTGCTTGGTTTTGGCATGAAATGTTGGGTTCTTCACTAGGAAGATCACACTCTAACTATCATAATAAACTATTACTACTTATTTTATTGCAATATATGAACACATTCTCTTAATCCTAATGAATTCCTTAAAAGCATGAGTAGCTTCCATGTACTCTACTTCTGTAGTGGACAAAGAAACCACATCCTTTTGCTTACTCATCCAAGTGATTGCACCACCAAATAATTTAAACACATAAGCACTAGTGGATCTTCTATTATTCCCAATCAAAATCCACATAACCACGAATATCAAGGGAAATTTCATCTCCTAGCATATTACCATGATAAGAAAAAAAATACTTCGAGGTACCCTTGAAATATCTGAAGAATTTTTTAACTGCATCCCTATTAAGTCTACAAGGACTAGACATATATCTAGAAAGAACTCCCACTACTTGCGAAGGGTTTGGTCTAGTACACACCATAGCATACATCAAACTTCTAACTGCACTCTAGTAAGGTAGTTTACTCATATCTTCCATCTCTATGGAGATGTAGGACACTCTACAATAGATAATTTCATTCCAACTCTAAAGGGAACACATAATGGTCTATAATCCTGCATGTTGAACCTTTGTAAAACTGAGTTCACATACTTACTCTGGCCTAGCCATAGCTTTCTATTCACTCTATCTCTTATAATTTCCATCCCAAGAATATTTTTAGCTATACAAAGACCTTTCATCTGAAATTTAGTGGCGAGATGAGACTTAATTTATACAATCATAACTTTCCCTTTACCAATGAATAACATATCATTAATATATGATGAAATGTACTGCAAACCACCATCAAAATTATAATTAACATAGTGATTTGATTTAGAATTCTCAAAACCCAAACCAACACATATGTATCAAATTTATGGTACCACATCCTAGGACTCTAATTGAGACCATACAAATATTTCTTCAATTTGCAAACCAAATTACTTTTATCTTTTACCAAGTAGTGCTATGGTTGTGTCATGTAAATATCCTATTCCAAATCACCATAAAGGAAAGCAGTTTTCACATCCATTTGCTCAACATCTAAATCATAAGTAGTAGAAATAGAAAGTAAAAATCTAAATAAATGTAAGTTCTGCAATAGGAGAGAATATCTCTCCATAATCAACACCCTCAACCTGAGAGTAGCCTTTTGTAACCAACCTTGATTTATACTTCATAACGCTTCCATATGAACCGATATTTTTCTTAAACACCCATTTGAAACTAGCATGTTTGTGTATTTTAGGGAATGGTACAAGATCCCATGTATCATTCTTTTTCAAAGCTGTTATTTCTTCATCCATGTAAATATTCCAAGATTTTTCATCATTCATACCTAATGCCTCTTATATAGATCTAGGTTCATCAACACTAGTATTAAAAGAAAAAATACATCTCAAGTCATCAAGATAATACCTTTTAGGTGGTTGTCTTTGCCTTGTAGACCTTTGAACAAGTGGAGCTGGAGGTTCTTCCTAATATTTTGAATATATAGAGCTAGATGAGCTCTTCTCAACTTCTTGTATATATAGGCGTCTTGATTCAACTTTCTTAGGCGTAGAAGGTATTTGAATCATATCTTCCTTTTTAGTTATTTTAGGCTGGAGTGTAACAAAAGAAGTCTTAGTTTCTCTAAAAATAACACTTCTATGAGTTACATTTTCTGTAACAGGGTCCCAAAGATTGTATCCTTTCACACCATGACTGTAGCCAATGGAGGTACATTTCAAAACCTTTCTCTCTAACTTTTTTCCTTCTCCTTTGGCAAATATGCATATGCCTCACAACTAAAAACTCTAAGTTGTCTCAATGAAGTATTATGACCCGACCATGCTTCCATAGGCATTTAATCAACATGAGATTATGTAGGAGACATGTTGATTAGGTAGCAATAAGTGGAAAATGCTTCAACCCAAAACATTTGTTTAAGGATATCACCACATAGCATACTCCTAGCCTTCTCCATCAATGTCCTGTTCATTCTTTCTACAACTCCATTCAACTGTGGAGAATATGGAGTTGTATTCTTCCTATAAATGCCACAATATTTATAGAATCTATCAGTCCTCAAACATTTTATTTTCCTTCCAGTATACAATTCAACCATTACTTTAAATTCTTTAAAATGACAAAAAATATCAAATTTACTCTTTATAAAATATACCCATTTCCTTCTACTATAATCATCAATAAATGAAACATACCATGTGGATTTTCTAATGGAAGGACAATCTATATGATTGAACACATCAAACTGAGTAAGACCCAACACACCAAAAGATCTATTATAATTCAAGTAAAATTGAACATAATTCTATTTTCCATAAATGCAATGTTCATAGAAGTCAAAGTCAATATTACAATCATTCAAACCTTCAACAAGGCTTTTATTTTTCAAGGTCCTTAGACCCTTTTCTTCACTGTGGAAAAATATCTATACCATAATATAGTCTTATCTATAGGTGACTTTGATTCAGAAGAAAAAACACCCTTAGGTACCCAAAATCCACGACTATTTGTTGAAGGTGAAACCCTCACCTTTTCCAATGAAGTATGCACTGATTTTGTCTTCACAGAAGTATTATTACACTTAACAATGTATGAATCCAACATATAAAAAGTTTTAATTCTAACACCTCTCAACATTTTGCATCCTGCATTAGAAAAGACTACTTTCATACATGAATCTATTAGCTTTCTCATAAACAACAAATTTCATCTTATACTAGGGAGATGCAGAACACCATTAATACTTCTTGTTCTGCCATTAGGAAACCTGATTTTAACTTTACCACAACCAACAATATTTAAATGAGAATTATCACCCAAGTACACCTTACCTCCATCAAAATTTTCACATTTAGAAGACCAATCTCTATTAGAGGTCATATGAAAATATGCACCTGAGTCGATTAACCATGCATCATTGCATGCATGAGTGACCAAATATGCAATGAACACATCACTATATTCCTTCTAAGACTTAGGATCCTAATCAAATTTCTTCTTTTTCTTCTTCTTTTCTTCCTTCCATTCCTTACGAATGTGTCCAAGCTTACTACAATTACAACAGATAACTTTGGAATTTCTAAGAGATTTGGATCTCTCTCTAGATTTGAATTTTTTATGATTCTCATTCTTCTTTCCTTTTTTCTTAGGTCTTCAAAAAATAAATACGACCTCCTTAGCACTGATGGTTAACTTCCTCCTAATCTCCTCAGAAAGAAAAGAACCCACCACATCTTTCATCCCCAAAACAATACAAGTACTACCAATAGCCATAACAAGAAAATGTCATGTATTAGGCAAAGAACAAAGCAAGATCTGGCATTTATATTCCTCATCTATCTTGATACCAAAAGATTATAACTAATCCAAAAATATATTGAATTCTTCTAGGTGGTCAGTAATTTTTCCACCCTCCTCCATTCTCAAGGAATACAACTTCTTCCTCAAGAAAATCTTATTTACCAAAGATTTTTCTTGATACATCTCACCAAGATTCTTCCAAAGAATTTTTGCAGAGGACTCTCATGGACATTAATTAAAATAGAGTGTGCAGACCCTTGTCTTTATGGTCCATCATAGCATATTTAGTAGCCTCAACTGGATCCACAAGTTTCATGAAATTCTCATCAACAACATCGCACAAATCACGATCTATTAGGAGATACTCCATCTCCAACTTCCACATTTCAAAATTATTTCCAAAAAACTTCTCCACCTCTATTCTCCTTGATGAGCTATCCATCTAAAAATTGCTACAATAAGGTCATAGGCTTCTTCGATCTTAGTTTATATTTTCTGTGAAAACTCAATAGATTGATGAATGGACATAGAAATTTAAGAATTACTCTCAAATACTTGCCAATTCTATCCATTGTTGGGAATAGTTGGTCTAGCTATGAGTTGCACAAAGTGTTTATTGGTGATTAGTTCTGATACATGATCAAATTGAGAACCAATGGTGGCAAGACGATTTGATTAAATGTTTTTTTCCCTGGGATTACTTTAAGGTTGAAAGATTCAAAGATTTTAATCAAATCTCGTACTTGATGCAGATAAGACCACATCTAGATATTCTTCACCACAGAAAAGCTTTGTACTTGATTTACTACCAGTTTGGAATCCCCAAACACTTTTATTTTCTTTATTCCCTTTTTTCTGCAAGGGTCAAATATCAAATCAATCCTTCATATTCTAATTCATTATTAGTATAAGAACATTGGAGTCAAAGAGCACAATATTTTATATCCTTTCGGGGATGTCAGGAAAACTCCATCTTTTGAGTTGGTTTTGATTCTAGCTCCATCAAAGTTTAAGGACCATAATTTTTTATTCTCCAAAACTTATACACTATTCTTTTGGATCTTTTTAGGTCCAGGGGATGAATTGACCTTCATCATATATGACATGACAACCTAGCCCAGTGAGATAAAAATTTGAAAAAGGATCATAATTGATGAATTGATTGAACAAGACTTCATCTTCAACACTCCTCGCTCCCTTCACTTTTTCATCTTCTAACATCTCTATAGTATACATCTCTTCCTTTATAATATAAGTATGGGTCCGTTCAAAGTTCATCACATTTTCGTTGGCTATATGTTTAGTATGCATGGTTTATGGCAACACATTTACTTTGGAACCACAATGGCTGATTTAGAGAAATAAATGTGACTAATCCATAGAAAGGTAACCTCTTATCTTGAAGGTAAAATCTCTTGACATGCAAAGACCAAAAAAATGGGTAATATCTACTACTATAAATTCTTGGGAAACACTAACATTTGGATAGACATACAATATGAGGGGTAGATCTCTTATGAGTCCTATAGCTTGAACCTTATTACCGTCGGGCTACATGAAAATTTGTATGGGCTCATATTGGATACTTAGGGCTTCTTCTTTTGTTAGGCATTACTATAGTACTAACACCTAAGTCTATCATAGAATATTGGAGTATCTTTTCCCCTAAGGTTAGAGTTAGGAAGGAATTGGCTTAGAATTACCTAGTTCTCCTAAGATTTCTTCTTCCTTGGTATTTATGAATGATGTAGCTTGATCTTAACGCGCACCAAAAATTGTTTCTTTATTCTTTTATAGTTGTCATTATTTAGAAATATCTTCTTTGTTGGAAATAATGAGAAGTGTGTACTGAGAGGGGAGGGGTGAATCAGTACCTCTCCAACTTTTAGTTAATTAACCTTTATCCTTATGTAATCAAATCTTTGCTTTACCGATCATATCTATTGTTCTTTCTTTATGCATGTGATATCAATTCATAATCTTAATTGTATGTAGACATTCATAGAAACATTCATGAAAGTAATTGACACATAACATAAGATATGGTAACAAAGAAAACCCCCGTTAAAAGGTAAAAACTGTGGTGGGGATGGCACCCACAAAAACTTCACTATCTGTAGATTGGAAGGGGTCGGTTAAGGCTTACAATTTGATCACTTCTAATGATCTACCCTGTTAGGAGTATCATGCAGAGACTGGTTAAGTTCTACTCTATTAAGAGCTTTAGCAACACTGTTTAGTGTACACTTGGTTAAGAAATTTACAATAGGATTGTTAAATCCACCTTTCTTGAAAGGATTTATTCTATTTGCTACACTTGTTAGAATGCAGACAAAAATAATCATTGACCTGAGTGTGTGCAATCTACAATTGCTGATTACAGATCCATTCAAGATTACATGTACAAATGTATCACCTAATGTGATTGATTAATACCTTTGTTGCTCGGTAGCCTTGGTTCTTGGTTCTTGATAACCAAATTAATCTGTTATTGTTCTGCTTCTTGAAACTATCAGTCTGATCCATATATGTGCTCATTGGCTACATTCATCCTCTCATCCATCATCAATGAATGATTACACATCTATTTATAACATAGATTTGACCTTTTCAGTTTCACGTATTACAAAACTAACTCTATGATCAAAGGTTTACAACTTGACCTTGATCTCCTAGTTTGCATGTTTTTAATTAATTAGAATTGTTAGAGTAATAGTCTATCGGGTTATTAATTAAATCATTATGATCTAATTACTAACTCACCTATTCACTCTAGTTTCTTAAGCTAACCTTAGGTTTTCCCTTTTAGGGTTTCGTGATTCCTTTTATAAGGATTCACTTCTTTGCATTTCATTAAGGAGATTGTATTCATTATTGTTGTTAATAGAAATTCTTTTCTTGCAACATGGATTTGATGTCTCTGGCTTTTTGGCCACCATAGCTTTCTGTCTTCTCTTCTGTCTTTTGCTTCTTTCTTGTAACAGTCATGCATGCAGGTGTTCTTGGGAGATTAGCTTTCAGCCTAATCCAACATGGTATCAGAGCTCTCCTGTTGCTCGCTGTTCTGGTTTTGTTGAAGCAAGCAAGGGTTTCAGAGGTTTTCTAGTTTTTCAGAAGGTTTTTGTGTGGATTTAGGGGGGACCTTTGTTTCTGGTCACTTTGGGCCCAAACAAACATTACCGTTGCGCTCAAAGCGCCCAAAAACCTCAGAATCCATATAAAGCTTATCCATTTTGGACAACTTGACCCCGAGGCAAAAATTTTTTGGTTTCCAATGCCATACGGGCACGAAAACTGAGAAAATAATTAAAAAAAGCTTGTTTTAAAGGTTTTTATGCGTTTTAAAAAACGCGCGTAGTGGTTTCAAATTGGCGCCACCGCCGGGCCACCACTGCCCCACCGGGGCTCGACCATCGCCGGAGGCGCCCTCCTTTGCTCTGCGGCCCCAGCCGCCCCCGTGGCCCCTGCCGCCGCCCGCTGCCCTCCGCGGCCCCCGCGGCCCCTGCGGCCCGCCTCCCGGCGCCCCCTGCTCCCCGCCGCTCCGGCCCGCCACCCGGCCCGCGCCGCTCCGCCCGGTGCCCACCGCCTCTGGTCCGCCCGGGTCGTTGGTTAGCCCCCGTGGGCCTATATGCAATGCGGTTGATCATATGATGGACCAGGGGCTATGGCCCAACCCCCGGCGTGCGCCATGCGCCTGGGGGCCTATTTTTTTTAGCCCCTGGGGCTTAAAACCAGGCCTGTTGAGCTTTTTGGGGCCTTATCACTGTTTTCGCTCTATATGGAGCATACGGAGGCCTTTTTTGGACTTCGTTATATTGTCGAAAAGCTCTTTCCGAGCTCTTTCCAACTATGATGATTTGGTTTTTTGGGTCTGCTGTTTTGATAGTGTTTTTTCTGTTGAAGTTTGATATATATTTTTGCCTTCTGGGAGTCATATCTGGCTCATCCAGACTCCATTTTTGGCAAACCAGATATCGTCGAAAAGCTGGTTCAGTGAACTATTTAGTTGCAGAGGTATTTTTTCCAGATTCTACTCTAGGTTTTCTCTCCTCCGAGTTTGGCATTTTATGCACTCTGGTGGATTGCTTGGTTCTACAGGTCTTGGGATCTCTTCTTCTGATTTTCTAGCTCACTCTTCTTTCTGACTTTTGAGCTTGTATGTTTCTTCTGTTGCATCCTTTTTCTGTAAATGCACTGAGATAAAGTGCCTACTTCTGCATTTCTGGGATCTTGATCACCTTGTATGGTTTTTGTACTTTCACTCTGTTATAAAGTGCCATGGGGGGTTATGATGATTATGCCATTTTAGGCGCATCCACCTTTGTCAAGTGATCATACCTTCCATGACATTAGCCCATGCTGTGTGTTAGTGACACCGCCCTTTATCCTGTGTTTATACTTCTGTTGCACTGTTGGTGTTCCTGGTTCTTTCTTCTGCAGATGTTTCTGGCATTGCATTTCAGTGTTCCTGTCACCTCTCCTAGTTCAGCATTATGGGGGAGGGTTCACCTGTTGGTTCTATTGCTTCCTGGTTCGATTGATCAGCTCTTTAGACATTGTCTTCTCTACCTGGTCATGCACTTCAGTGGGGGTTCCAGCAGTCTCTTCTGACAGAGTTTCAGCTACATGCTTCAGAGATGCTTCTTGCTCATTCTTGTTCCTTTCTCTGGGACATCTTTTCCCTAGATTGAAGGCTTAGTTTCCTTCATCTAGTTCATTTCTTGTACTTGGGTACCTGATCAGGCCTTGTTGCCGGGACCCATCTTTCCTGCTTTTTGCAGTAGTTTCCTAGGTTTTGCTTCTCCCTAAGCTTATCTTAAGGGGGGGTGTTAGAGTAATAGTCTATCAGGTTATTAATTAAATCATTATGATCTAATTACTAACTCACCTATTCACTCTAGTTGCTTAAGCTAACCTTAGGTTTTCCCTTTTAGGGTTTCATGATTCCTTTTATAAGGATTCACTTCTTTGCATTTCATTAAGGAGATTGTATTCATTATTGTTGTTAATAGAAATTTTTTTCTTGCAACATGGATTTGATGTCTCTGGCTTTTTGGCCGCCATAGCTTTCTGTCTTCTCTTCTGTCTTTTGCTTCTTTCTTGTAACAGTCATGCATGCAGGTGTTCTTGGGAGATTAGCTTTCAACCTAATCTAACAAGAATGATTAAAAAATTACAACAATGTTTCTTGTTCCTCAAGAAATGGATTTAAAACAAATCAAAACTCTAAAAATAGAATATAGTTGTTTTATCTGACGTGGAAGTTAGATCCACTTTTCTCAGGATATAACTGACTTTCGGTGTCTGATGCTTGGTTTTCTCTAAAATCAGTTAGACTGTCTTTCAATGTTCCTTTGTTGAACTGTCCATCGGGTTCCCTTGCTCTGTTGGGTTCCTCTATTTCTTCTCTTTTAGTTTGAATAGTATTTTGCTCATCGGGTTCCACTGTCGGTTTGCTTCTGTCGGGTTCCACTTAACCATTTGCAGTTTTCACTTTGCAAGTTTGTGTCTTCGGTTTACACTGTATATTATTCTGTCAGTTTGTGTTTATCCTATCTTTTGGTGTTGACTTTACCGATGGTTTCCCTTTGCATAACAATGGCAAAAATTATGTCATCAATCTCCCCCTTTGACATTAGTATCAAAAATTGATATGTGCAAAACTATTAAAGTGTTTAGTATGTACACCATGTATATTACTTAGTCATTTCATGACTCCCCCTATGCATATGCCAGTATAGTATAGTATAGTATACGTGTATGTACAATTTGTCTTTATACTATCTCTTCCTTTTCCCTTTGTGCTATATTTTCTTTTTCCCCTTTTTTCTTTTTGTACATATCATTTTCCTTTTCCCCCTTTTTTGATAGTAAGGGCAAAGGTGTATACCTATAGCTTATCAAAAATATGAGAGTGAGAGGTCTTCATTTCCTCCATCATCTTCTCCCATTTCTCCTTTAAATTCTCAAGAGCCATATGCTCTAATGTTATCCTGGAATGCATTTTGTAGATGTTGTCTTCTACAAACATCTCAGGGGTGGCTATGAGTTGTCTTGCCGAACTTATGTGTTGTTTCAGAAGTGTGAGGTTCGGTAAAAGTTGAGACTGTATCTCAGTAACTTCTTCTCAAAAATTTGATTCTGCTTCCCAAAGTTCTTGTCTTAACCTTTTGATTTCAATTATTTTCTCATAATGCAATTTGATTTCATTTCCATCTGTGGTTAGACTTTGAGAACTTTCATTTAGATCAGAATCGATCTTTGCAATCTTATCATTGTTATCCTTTGTAAATTTCTCTAAAGTGCATAGATTTTGAATTAAGGAAACAACTTCAGTAATGATTGGATCTAATTCATTTGTTAACTCTGAAAGATTTACCTTATCTTCTGCCACTTCTTGGCTGATCTTCTCTGTCAATTCATATTCAAACTTCTGTTCTGCTCGTTCCTTAGTCGCCTTTTCTGCATCTACATTCTGTGTTGTGATGACATCAATGAGAATGAAAGGTTGATCCAGAATAGGGGCATTTTGATCAACATCAATGTCAGGAACTATATGATTTAAGATATCCTTGTGGTCTCCATTACTAAGGAGTCTCGGTGCTGCTTTTAAGCTTTTCTTGCAAAGCTTTCCTTTGACAGGTTTCTACATATTCTTGGAGTGATTCAAAATCTAAAGTAGTTGGATCACACTTTGGTATTTCTATGATCTCATCAAGTGTGACTTCTAGCTTATTCTTCTTAGTTTTCTTCTTCTTCTTTTGTGATGCACCTGTATGTAAAACCATAGCCGGCTTCTCTGCTTGGTCTGATGTGCTACTTGATGGTGTTGACGGGACTTTGTGACCGGCTCTGCCAACAAAGATAAGTTGTCACCGGGTACCAGGGTACTGGCCAACTTTGCCTGAAGAGGTTTACCAGAGAATAAATTCTCCTAGCCTCTAAGCACCTAGTAGTTGGGTCTTGACGGTGCGGGGGAGCTAAGTTGGGCGAGTGACTGTTGTTTGAGGGGATAGATGGTTTTTACTCATCTTCTCAGGGATTTTGAAAAGGGATGGGGTTTCTTGCAAGCATTCAGATTATCAAAGAAAAATTAAAAGCTAGATCAAGGTTAGATGTATATCTCTATCTATAGTTATGAAACATATATTCAAACATCAAACTATGCTCCAATGTAAGAAACTACACTAAATACCAAATACACAAAGAACCAAAAATTCATATGCATTCAGTAGGAAAGGGGAGATAAGATCATTGATCTAAACTAAAACATAGGAGCAAAGGACATAAGAAAACATACTGCACAAAAAGATGTTCGCTAACTTTGGAGATCAGAACAACAACAACAACACGTGGCTATAAGATGTTCTTCCTTCTTTCATTAACTTGCAAATGTTCCAACATCACTGGTGAGTACAATCATGACTCCAAGGGAGAATTCTAAGCTACTGAGAACAACTGAAAGTAAAATGCTATGCTTCTATTACTTGCTGGACTGCAAAATCATCAATTTATCTGACCCTTGTTATGGCGTTGAACTTCTTATTTATACACAAAGTTTGACCAATAACTTAACCTAATCTAACTGTACATTTTTCAAATATAATATATTATCTGTGGCTGGTACTACCTGCACCACTTACAATCACCTCAAAATATGTAGAGGTCTGACAAGACAGAAGAAGAAGATAGAGGAGAGATCAAGAAGAATCAGCCTAGAGAAGAGAGCCGAGGTACTTATGGAAGAAATTTGATCATCCCAGTAACCTAGGCTACATGCCTCATGAATGAAAATTGTGGCTCCCTGTCTTCGATGTGCACCAGGTAGTTAATGTGGGAGCAATGCCTCGGGAGAATCATCTATTAGAGCCATCTCTTCCATTTGACATACCTTATCTAGATCACTTAATTTTTGACCCTTATTAACTGCTTGACAGTGATTGGTCAGCTCCAGGGAACCCTGACACAGATTGCTGTGAATGAATACAAAATTTTAGACCCGATATTCTTGAGTCTGGGAGCTTACACTTAAAGAATAATGAATTTGTAAAACTGTACCCTGCTGGTGAAAATCTCCGGAGACCGAAGAACTTTACTGCTCCTTGTTCTTTTTATAGGTCTCCAAAATCTGGATGATTCCTTCCTCATCCACCTCTTTGATGCAGTCCCAGTGATTGTTGACAACCCTAAATTGCTTGTCAACATCACCGGCCCACTCCTTGAATTTGACAGCCACCCTCCTTGTGTCATGGACCCAGAGCATCATTTTGGTTAGGTGCGACATCTTCCCTCCATCAAAATCTCTGGAGGACTGGTACTGTGACTCCATCAACTCATCAAATTTACTCAATACAAAATCCTCTGGAGCACACGTCCCGGTGGTGAAGGGATCAACTTGTGAAACCCTTGTTACAAAATTCATATATTAATCTAAAGAATTCTAGACTATCGAGATTCTCTCTTTAAGGGCTACTACCAGTTGCTTTCTCATCTCAATTTTGAGACCAAGTCTGGAGTGCTGGGCCCGGAGGAACCCAAAGGGTTCATCTCCCAAAATACCTATTTCTGTGATGACTTCCTCCCGAAAGTTCATTATTTCTTCTAATTCGGACCTCCATTCTTCATACTTTTCCATTTCTTTCTCCCATAGGGAGACGACGCCGTTCACTTGGCCCAAGATGTTCTTGGCCTGATAGAGGTTTGGGAGTGTCATTGCCAGGAAATGCCTTACGGCCATGATTTCCTTAGTGACCCACCCATCCACAACTTGTGCCTTTTTCTTCACGGCCCTTAGAGTATTGATGTCACCTTGTGGGAGTGGTGTTCTAGATGTGGAGGCTTTCGGATGGATCTCAGCCAATCGCTGTGTTAATTCTACAAGAAGCCCAAGGAAATTTACATTCTTTTCCTTTTCCTCCTTCAGCTTCTATATCAACTTGTCGTACCGGGCCTCAATCGCCCAGGTAGCCTCTTTCAACAGGTTCAATTCCCCCTGTTTGTCTCTCCTCCCCAAAGAAACCTCGGTGATAGTATATTCTTTGGCTCTTATTGCTTCCACTTCTGCATCTGGGGGAGGCATCACTACTATTGCGACGGTACTTCCTCCCAGACCGGTCCGAAGGGTATGGACAGTTCGGGTCTTCTTGGACTTGTGAGCCTCTTGATTTTGGGCCATCATTTTGGCCAAGGAGAGAGGGGTTCTTGCTGCCATTGGGGCCTTCCTTTTTCTTGACTCTACCCACCATTGTGGAAGCTGGGGTGGTCTTTCTGCTAAGGCTTGGGTATTGGGGTATTCCTCAGGGGTGGGCCGCTCTTCTTTGGTATTTATACCCTCTATGGGCTCCTTTTCTCCGCTCCTGGGATTCCATGTTTCTACCACCTTAGTGGAATTTTCATCTGTGGTATCAGGGACCCCGTCTCCCCCAACACCTATAACATCTGCATCCATGTCTCCGGGGTTCTCCCCCATGTCTTGTTGCACCTGGTTTTCTTCAGCATTATCCACCGGGACATTATCCTCCGAGGGCACATCTTCTAGAGGAGGTGAAGGTGTTTGATTTGGATCTGGCTGTCGAGCTGCGAAGACCACCTTTCTGAATGTCGGATTCTAGGGTAGATGATCACCTAGATTAACTAGAGGTATCTAGAGTGTGACGGCTGGGGGTATGGTTTCTCTCGAAGGTCAGGTTTCCCCAGCCATTGTCAGTTGCTCGTCTTGTGTTTGCCTTTCCTCTATCTTGGTCCCCGGGACTAGTATTTCTTTAGTACTTGGTATATTCACCAATTCCCATTCTTTCTCCTGTTCTTGCTCTTGCTCCCGGACCTCTTCTTCCGAAGAAATTTCCTTTTGTTTCCTTTCTTCCTCCCTGGGGATATTTTCCGCCTCCTGCGCGATGATCTCTTCTACTGCCCGCTCGACATCTCCGTGCATATTTACCAGATCTTTGGTCTGGAAGATGTCAAAATTTTCATGGGGAGGGGACGTCTCTATCCAATCCTCTACTTTAGGGCTGGAAGGGATAATCTCCACAGGAATGTTTCCCAATTTCCCGTGGCTTACATCCGTGCTTGGTGGAGGGTTATCCATCCTTGGCCTTTTTCTTCTTATATGCAGCGAGACCCGACATCCATAATAGTTGTGCTTTCCTCTTCTGTGTTCACCACCCAGCTCATTAGTGCTTCAAGTGATGACGAGCCTGAAGGGAGGGCAGATCCCACTGGAGTAACTGGAAGGCTGTGAGAAATCCTTGCGCTCACTGTTTCTCCTAGCTACCAGGATGATTCGAGCTAGGTGTGGAGTTGTTCCTATTATACACTGAATTTGCGCCTCTGATCTCAAGCTCTCTTGGTCTTGATAATCCAGTATAACAAGGGAATCATCTCCAGGTTGTGGGACCTATGCTAACTGAGATGAGACCTCCAGATTCTAGGCTGGTTCCTCTTGTATAATCACCTTAATTTGCTTCTTAAACAAGAAAGTAAAACTTATAAGGGAAAGGGATAGAAGGATTGCTTGAAAGGGAAATGACTGAAAGCAAACTACCTACTAGGTGATGCACCAAAATTGGCATGAAAACATAACACACACAGGATAAACCCCTGGGTCAACTAACTCTG
>MU224083.1:2962211-2978023 GCA_018584345.1 Thuja plicata
CAACCTGCAAGCAGACATACTCTTCTACAAGAAGATGCTGTGAAAGGACTGATTAAGAGGAATGAAATTATCCACAGTTAATCCATCAACAATCAAGACACATACAGACAAGCAGAAAAGAGACAAGACTAATACAATTCAACAAATTGATCCAAGAATTGAAAATCTGCATATTACTTCTCACAGTGAGCTACAGACTCATGTACAAAATATACCAAGGACAAAAAATTTGCCACAAAGCATGCCTCCTACATAATCAGAACTCTTGGGTTACAAAATCTCTTTATCTCTGTCAAGAACTCAGAAAAGTTACAGGACAGCAAGAACAAAAGAAGAAGAACCGACCCTTGCAATTGCAACTTTTCTGCTATATATAGGGCTATGACCATCTTGGGATCCCTTAGGATGCAACAAGATTCAGATGATCATGGGAAACTGTAACCCTAAAAACACAGGAGAGAGGAAAAGAGAGAGAGAAGGCGGTCGAGAATGACCGAGTCAAAACAGATATTCATGGATATTTTCCTGACCTTCTTGATCTAGCAACTGGAAATCAGATTTGGTAGATGGTGGCTAGTAACATTTATGTTCACTCTGAATATTCATGCACACCTGTTCACCTATATTTCTTTGCAATAACTGTCTCTCTTGTCTGTGAACAGTGCATAGCCAAGTGTTCATCTTATCATCGCCCAGGACTTCTTCTCCTTCCTCGTGGCACTTCTAGAAACTCAGCCATAATTCTGTTCTGCTCTGCAACACGTTGAAACTTCTCTTTTTCACTGATAAGAACTCAAATCTATCCAAATCTCGGCTGACTGCTCTGTGCATGATTTTCTGCAATTGGAAACCCTTTGATCAATTCTGGAAATCCCTCTACAACTGAGAAAAACATCCCTGAGTTTTGACGACCTCATCTGCATCATAATCGCACAGTTGCAAGCCATGCTTTCTTCCCTCTGAATTCTGGGCGAGTACGCGACGAGCTCCTTTCTTCATTACATCTTCCGTGATCGCGCAGTCGCAAGCCCCTTTTCATTTGTCCATGTTACTCGGCGAGTGAGCGATGAGCTCATCTGCTCCTTTGGTCGCTCGGTCGCGAGCTCTTTTTACTTTATCTAAACTGCTCAGCGACTGGGCGACATCATCTGCTCTTCATTTGGTCGTGCACTCGCGAGCCATTTCTTCTTTATGTCATTTTCTCGGCGAGTGAGCGATGAGGCCTTTTCTTTTGTTAATCGCTCAGTCGCGAGCTGAAAACCCTTTACCTTTATGGAACGACGACCGAGCGACGAGCATCCGTTTTACTTCAGTCGCACACTCGTAGCTTGATCTTTGTTTATCTTGAAACATTGGCGAGTGCGCGACAACATTGAACAATCATTTAGTCGCTCAGTCGCGAGCCATATTCCTTTGATCTTTTTGTCTTGGCGACTGCGCGACAACATTCCTCCCCCAGCTCGTCACAGACCCGCAGACTATTTTCCTTTTATGTGTATTGCTCGGCGACTGAGCGACGACCTGCATTTTTGGTCATCGCGCACTCGCGAGCTGAAAATCCTTCACCCAAACTGCTCGGCGACTGCGCGATGGCTCATTCATTTATCTCGTCGCTAACCTATCATATACCACCTGTCACACAGCCACTGGTTCATCTGTTGTACACTGGGGAAGCTGAGTCATCATTCTATTCTGGCGACAAGGCGACCAAGGGATGGTAGCCAAGTCGGAAGATGTTTCATCAACTGTTGAATTCTTTACGCGACCTCACGACTGAAGGTGGACCCCTTCTTTGTAACATATTATCCCGCGACATCCCGACTGAGGACTAATCGCAAAGTCTGAGAACCCAGATGGAATATTCTAAAAGGTCACCAGACTATGCGACACAAGGAAGGCGCAGAGTCGGGAGAAGGAAAGGAATATCCTCTGAGGTTGAAGCGATCAAGCGACCAAAGACTTGGGACCCACCTTCCACCAAGGCTTATGACATTATCTGGTGATCATGCGACTAAAGAGAGGTAGCCAAGTTGGAAGACATAAGGGGAATATTCCAATGGGTCATCAGACTACGCGACAAAGCTTAGGCGCAGAGTCGGGGAAAGAACAGGAATATTCCCTAAGGCTTAAGCGATCAAGCGACTTGGAAAAAATAAGCACATGCCATAAGTGACTTAAAAAAAAGTAACGATGAAATATAACGTGCCAAAGCCTAAGGGTTTTATTACTTCTTTTGTATGAAAGACTGAGGGTTTAAGGGTTTAAGCAGAGCCAAGACCTGGGAACCATGACAGAGAAATGCCAGACAGGGCAGACTAGGCCAATTTGCTGAAGAGGACCCCAGCAGGTTCTTTTTTTGCACACTTGTGCAAAATAATCGTGGCTGTGCTACACAACGCCTTGGGTGACATCCTCAATTGTTAAAGTCTCTGGGGTGTCCCAATCCACCGAAGGGAGATCCAACTTTTCGATCTCTTGTTGTTTGTATGATGGGTCCTCCAAGGGCCCATTGTCTGAAAAATCCTTTAGAAAGGTTCGAAGGTTGAGGCTCTTCATCATCCCTTTGGTCGTCCTTGAATACTTTTGCTCTCGGACGTCGAAGTCATCTCAAAAATCTGCTCAAAAATCATCCAAGTGAGGCTCGTGTGGTGTGGACACCCAGGGCAGTTTTGTGCTTATTTTTTTGAGTGGGTCAAAATTATTCCTTGGTAGGTAGAACTCGGCCAGTCCCAGACTCTTCAACTCACTATCGGCCTCTTTGGCCATTGCAAGGCTACAAGAATAGTTCCCACAAATGATTGGGGATGGGATGGAGGTAACTTTCTTCACTCCATAAAATGCATGAAGCTCTAGGATTTGTCTACAGAACTCCATCAAAATAATCATATCCCCACAATGATTGGGTAATAGGTAGGGCTTGCCGGAGAATCTGGTCACCCAAATATAAAAATGTTGATGAAATTGAATAAAATAATTCTTGTATGTACTCACCAAGGCCATAGCCTCCTTTGATAGCCGATAATCGACATCCCAAGATGGTATCAAAATGTTGAAGTAAATGAAGGTGTCGTTTACTTGGTAAAAATTGGGGAAGCTAGCTTCCCATTGAATTTGGGGAAAGTGGTCCCATGAAGCACTCTGGCCAGGCCCGGTCCCAAGGACGCCCACTGTAACTAAACCCCAAATTCTGGGTCTCTGCTGTGCCAGTGCCCATAACACATACGAAGTCATGTAGAACTTTGATGTCCGACTGATGTTGTTCAACTGAAAATCTACATGATTGGCAACAATGGTTGCCCAGTCAAAATTCTACCCGATGGTGGAGATGTTGTACAAGAAGTAATACATCCATGGTGAGAAATCCTGGGCATGAGATTCTCTGAAGAACCAATATAAGAAGATGATCTCCGTTTGGATGCTTTCTTTGAAATCTGTTCGGGGGATCTCCAACTTCATATTCTTGTAGTCTTTCCTCGGAGTCTTCAGCCAGTGGTTATTGAGATGCTGTCAGGCGAGCTGTGGGACTTTGTCAAACTTTTGCAGTGAGGTGGCATGGGAGGTGACAATAGAATTGGAGAATTGGGGGATTCCTAGCCCTGAAGCAAATGTAGCAGCATCCAAAGATACTAAGGGTGTTGGATATCCCGTTGGAAGGGTAGCAACAAGTATAACGACCCAGATGGTGGTGTTGTAGTGTTTGGCCAGAGTCAAGATCAACTCTAGAGCCTGCACAGAGTAGGGGAAGCAGGCTTCTTTGATGATGCCAGAGGTGACCACGTTCTTTTCCATATTATCTCTGGCGGTGTTAGCACTTGCCAAATTTTTCATGGTTCCATGCTTCTTTTCCTGGTCTCTACAATTTACTTTTGGTCTCTGGCCTAAAACCTAGCCCTTGGTCTGATTTCATGTCAAATTTAAGAGAAAACCCTATTTTCCTTGGCCTTGTTATGTTCACAGTTACTTTTTTGGGCCACTTAAGTGATCCCTTTTGGCATGTGCACTTTTCCTTTTCATGTGGTCGCTTAGTCTCTTAATGCCATTGGAATATTCCTTTCCTTCTCGCGACTTAGCATTTTCCTTTGGTTGGGTAATCTCTTAATGAAACAGAATATTCTTTTGTGATCATGCGACCTAGCAACTACCGTCTGATGAAGTGATGATCCAGTGGTGGTCGCATGATATCATGATGTAACCCATGGTCAGATTTTTATCTCCCGACAACAAGATTTCACAGTCACTTGATCGCTGGATTGACCAAGGTCAAAGGTTGGTCAAGTTAGGATAGGGTTGCAGATTGAAGACCAGTTAATGATTGTGCATGTTGATCAAATCCAATGGCTGTCGTTAAGCCTTAAAGGTGAAGATGAAGTTATTTAATAGATAAGGCATTGTGACAGTGTGCCACGTGTTCCTGGCAGGCCCGGATGCAGTTTAGTTGGTCTTTTGGTCGCCAGATCTCATGATAAGTTAGGGTTTGTATCAAAGAGCTTGAGACTTGGCGAGGACCGTTGGATGAAGATGAGAAGTTGATCAAAGGTAGTCAGGTTATCTCTGGATAAATGTTGAAAGGTCAAAGTCATTCAACGATCATGAGACTAGGGTTTATTCGCTAGGTCTACAGACAAAAATCAAATGTTTAATGCTGAGTTAAAATTGCTTCGGTCACCCAGTCTCCGGATCCAACTGCAGTTAAGAATTTTATCTTTCGACTTCGAGTTATCTCAGTCAGTGAGTCTCCTGATTTCCTATGGTTGAAGACGGATTAAGTTAAATGTCAGTATCAGAGGGTGACTGAGCAATTGTAAACAAATGATATGGGGACATGTGTCTTGCAGGCCTGCACTTCATGCGATCAGTCTCCAGGTCTCATGATGGAGGGAAAAAATTCCAATCTATTCGACAACTTTGAGTTTGTGTTCAGTTGTGTGGTCTCCAAATGAAGGGGAATGTTCCATTTTAATTTTGAGACTTCCCGACAGCCATTCGATGCAGTTTTAATCTGATAGTGGTTGCTGAGTCTCGTGATGAGACCAGGGTTAAGTTGAAAATCTAGCGATCAGGAGATAAAGGGAAATGATTTACCATGGTTTGTTGTTGGGTTAAGCCTGAGTTAAAAGGTAAGGTAATGATCATGTGAGTTCAAGTGGATCGAGTGGATGTCGTGTTGCATTAATAAGGAAAGTGCTCAACAGTTAATGCATAAGGCAAAATGATAGAATGCCATGTGGCAGATCTACTCAGTCAGGATGATGTCGGTATCAGATGGATGATTGGGTGGTCGCAAGTGAATTGTATAATGACATCTGGCAGTGATGGGCCCAATTTTTGTATGCCTAGTCTCCAAGTCTCTTGATTGAGAAGGAATATTCTAAAATGTCAAGCGATCATGAGACTTGCCTTATCGTTGGGTCTCCAAATGAAATCGAATATTATCTCATGGTTTAGAGACTAAGCGACTACCATCCGATTAAGATCAGATCCAACGCTTGTCACCAGGTCTCTTGATGTGACCACAGTTAAAGAAAATGTCTAGCGACTTGGAGACTAAAGGGAAAAGTGTAACTTGATGCTCAGAGGTACTTAAAGCTGGGTCAGGTAATGAAGTTAAAGGCCAATCAAATTGTGAGGATCCTACAGCTGTCAGAAAGTCTTAAAGAGATAGATGAAGGTTTTTTAAGGCCTAAGGATTTACGAAGAGTTTCCACGTGGTGATATTAGTTATAAGGTACAGTACCCGGGTAAAGTAAAGGAGATATGACGGTGATAATTTAAAGTAAAATAAGATTTGAATCTTGGCCATGGATAAAAGATCTCACGCCAGCTGTGACCGTTGTGATTTAAATTTAAATATTTAAAAGATTTCAATCTGATTTCCAAGGTGGTGGCTGATTTTTTTTGTAGAGGTATTAATTTCCCGATCTAATTTCATAGACGCCTCTGCACATTTGTTGAAGACCAGATAGGGATATAAATCTTATATGTGGAGATGCAATAAAGACTAGACTATGACAGATAAGAATTTTCTAAATAGAAGTAAATGCATATAGAGCTGCTTGGTCATTTATGCATTTATGGAGCCACTCTGAGGGTCATGCCATGGAGTTTCTTGCCTATCAAAGTTCTGCGCTCATATCCATGGATTGAAGAATTGATTGTAGATCAGATTGCACAGATTGAAGAGGTGAATTTAGGGTTTAAAATTGACATCATAATTGAATTTTATATTTGATTGGTTGTAAACCCTAACCCTAAATGGTTTGAATCTTGTAGCATTCTTGTTCCTATAAAAGAATATTCAAGACCATTTAGAAAGGGCTGGAGAATTGGGAAAGTAGAAAGCATTAGGATAATACTTGTTTCTAGTCTAGAAGATAACAAATGTAGTTCAGTGGTATTGAGATAGGAAGAAAGTTGTATAATCTTTTTCATAATATCTAATTGCATATTTCCTTGTCATATTGATTCAGAAATAGTTTTCATCGTACTTAATATAATTTCTTCTTAGATTTGAGTCTCTCCTTTGTGTTGTCAGTGGAATTGTGAGTTTTATGGCTTACTGTAAGAGTTTTGCTTATGCATATGTGTATTTCATTGGTATTTTATTGAGAATCAAAGTAAACTCCTTTGAATACTACATTAATTTTGTTTGATATCTACTTGAGGATCCTGTAGTGAGCAATCTGAAAGTTCTTATGTTTATAGTTTTGAATCTATGCCTAGTAAGGTGTTCCAGTTTCAGTATTGTATGTAGGTTTTAGCCCAATGGGTAAGGCACTGATCTGAGATTAGTATTCCTATTCTGACATTCTTCTGGATTTTTTTGGCTATGCTCTATCCCACAAATATAAATCAAACTCAATACAAAATACTTTACCTTTTGAGGTGTTGTTGTACTTATTCCATTCCACCCATGGTAGTGGAGAGTCACTGAATGCTAGGTTGGCATTTACTACTTACTTACCATTCATCTGTTGTTTAAATCCAGAAGTAGAAGGTGTGGTAAAGAGTTGAGTTTAGTCTGGATTAGGTGTACCCGCCTTGGTTTTGCAGAGCCATAAGTAGAAGAGGGCAATATTGACCCTATAGTTGGTCCAGTTATCTTACAGAGCTCTCACACTTGGAACTAACCACTCCTAACATCATTCTTAAGGTATATTGGTTTCTCAAGTTAGCGTAAACATTTTCAAACACCAATAGGTGGAACACTGGGCAAACATTGTTCAGATTATGCCTTGTTATCTGACCTAGGGTCTGACCTTAGTGTCGGTGACTAGCTGTAACTTAGAATCCAACTTGGATCCTATGAGGGCACCATCCTTTGGATATTTGGATGTGAGCAGGATTTTTTCTAGTGCCCTCTCGGCCTTTGACTTGGTGGCCACTCTTGTTGAAGTGGTTGGAAGTTCTAGACTTCCGGTAGGAGAAGCTACCTCAAACATATTGATAATTGAATTTTTGATAGCCTACACAACTGGACAACCATTAGTATAATTAAATTAAATAAAACTAATTTACTGCTTCCAGAGATTTCATCACCATTTCACACATGTTCTCAAAAAGATGTTAGCTTGCATCAAATCCTGAAGATTGTAATGAATGATAACTTAATTTGGATTTAATCAACACCTAGGGGTTTTGGTCTATGCGACTATGTGATGACGGTCATTGGATTACATGGAACCTGGAGTCCAGAGAAACTAGCCATTATTGAAATGACCAGGCAATGGGCCATACTGGGTTGACGTGGGTTGCCACATGGTCATGCAATAAATGACATAATGGCATTAAAGGTGAAAAATGTCTTGACACAGATGAAATGAATGCCACTTGTGTTTGTTTTAAATGCTCGTGCGTGGGTGAATTATTCCCATTATCAATGTCGAAGTGACAGGATGAGAGAGAAAATCTACAACTCGAATAGGCGAGGAATCTCGACTTTGAGTCCAGCAAGAACAAGGTGGGCAAGCTCAAATTTGGGTATACGATATATAGGGGCGCAGTGAGCTCTCCATAGGATGGGTTAAATGTGACAAAATATACAACCAAAGAACGCAGACTTACAAAAAACTATACAAGCTACAAGCTATGCACATTATTTACATAGGAAGCTGAAGAACGATGAAATTTACAGCAAACACGGCTAACTAACCTACAAACTACCAACCACTTGCAGGAATTTACAACCATTTACACTATTTTACACGAAGACCAGAAGACAAAATACAAACAAAGAAAAAATGAAACCAAAGACGAAAAGAACAAAGCAAACATAAAAGAGAACAAAAAACTAGAGGGGCCTACCTTAAACATTGGGAATGCAAAGGGAAGGGCATGAGAGGTACTCTGCAAACAGATATCTTCACGAACCGTGAACGCACCGAAGACCCTGCAGGATAACTGGAAGTTTGCACAAGCTCAAACACCAACTTCACTGCTAAACTCTCAAAGCAAATCACACTTAGCACAAATTATCTCTTAATCACTTTTAATTTCTCTGAGGGTAATTTGTTCATGGTAAATGTAAAAATGACAAGTGAAACCCCATTTATACCCTTAGGGTGAAAATGCACCACTTCCTTCCACAAGTCCTGAGAAAAAGGCAAACCTTTGGACCATGGGCCCGAAGATCCTATACAACCACCCTCTAACTAAAGAGGAAGAAATGGCAAAGAATCCCAAAATCCAAAATCCGGCCGGCACAAAGAAACAAAACACTTCAAGACCAGGCCTTGGATAAAGGAAAACCAAAAAGGAAACAACAACAAAGGCCCTACGGAGGCAAAGGTTGGAGAAAACAAAAGAAAAAGAAACAAAGGAAAAAAGAAAAAAAAGGGGGACCCAACATTTTACCCACAAAATGTAGGGAGGAGTATGTAGGGCATAACAGGTGGCTTATGTGGTGTTGTACCTTTTTCTTGATGCTCGATATTTTCCTGTTAATTGTCTGAGGATGTCTCCTTATCTACCTTCGGTGTATCTGCAACTTCACTTTTGGTGTCCTTAGGTGTGGTATCAACCGTCTTATCTTTCTCATCTTTCTCTTGTTGCACTTCATCTGTATCTTTATTTTGTGCATTCTTTTCGGTGTTATCTACATCTTTTTGTTCTTCACCGACGACTACCTATTCATCGGTTGTATCCTTATTTTATCCTTCTCATGCATCCTCGGGTAGGCTTGTATCGGGCTCAGTGGTCTTCTCCTTCTGTGATATTATATTGATTGCTTGAATCAATAATGACATCTAGCCCGGTATGTGTACTTGTGAAGAATCTTTTGTAGTGTCCTGTTCGTCGATTTGGTCCTTGACAATAGTGACATCTTCATCTTTCTGAATCTCATCTACAGGATCTCCTCCGATAATGTCAATAATTGTATTGTCCGGCCATGTTTCATCTGCAACATCCATATCCTTCTTTTCTATTGTGTTCTATTCTTCTTTGTCCAATTCTACTATTGTGACATCTTCATCAGTGATAGTAATATGTTCAGGGCTCTGTTTAGCCTGATTATCCTCATTTTTTTGATTTTTGGTAAGAGCTATTTGTGGTTTGGGACTTGTATCCTTCTTACAAATATCAAGTATCTTTCTCCATTCAGCCTCACTCTTCCTGTCTATTTCAAGTAGATTTCCTTGAAGCACTTGGTAAGATCTCAACTTCGGTGAGAACCTTTTGGAGTGATTCTTCATTATCTCTTTAATTTCCTCAATTTTAGATTTGGGAGGCATGAAAGATACTAGGGCTCTTTCCGTGATCTCTTTCTCAGAGTGTAAAGCAAATGCCCATCTTTCCGATAATCTATCCTGAAGTTCTTTTGGCATATTATCTGCCAATTGTATTGGAAGATATTTGAATATTCACATCATTTTGATAATTTCCTCTTCAATTTTATTTTGATCCATGGGATCCAATGTTAGCCATTTCTTAATCTTTCTATCATTGACTATTCCTGATTTGATAATTGAAGCACATACTTCATCAACAGTTTCAAGAATCTTATCCTTTTCCTTTTGGATAGATTCATCCTCCTATGTATCTTCTATATCTTCCTTGGTTAGGATTAATTTCCTTCTCCTCTTTGGTGCTTTTGTTTGTTTGGTTGGAGGTTTTCTTTTGTAGGTCCTTACTTGACATTTATTTATCGGTGAACAACTTGCATCCTTTGCTGTTTGACTCCTGGTCCTGGATGCAACAGTAGTCCTTGGCTTCTTTGCTGGTATTGGAGGTGGTGAATCTGACTCTGTGGATTTTGAGTCACTCTCCTTCTTAGGTTCATCGATAGGTGACTGACCCTTAGTTTCTTCTTTCTTTTCAGTTTCCTCTTTTGTTACCGACAACCTTTTCTTCAAATTCTTAACCATCTTGTCTTTCTTCCTATCAATCTTTTTCACAACTAAGCCAGTTTTAATCCTTTCTTTGGCTTCTTCATAAGTTCCAAACTTGGGTTGTGATTTTTCCAATGGCTCATTTATTAATGCCTCAATTGCATTTGATGCTTGATCTATGTTTACCTCATAGTCAAGTGGAGCTAGCCATGTTGTCCTTGGTACAACTGGCTTGATGTATGTGTAGTTAGTGTCTACCATAAAATATATGTCAGCCTTGAAATTTTCTATTAACTGTTCTGGAATCCTTACTCTCTTCTGCATTATATCTTTGAATCTAGAAAAGTACTCATCCATGACTGACTCAAAATTGTCTCGTAGTGATTTTATGAACTCACTAATCTATATGGTCACTGGTCTTGTAGTGTCCCATTACACATTACCTATAGATGGGAAAGATTCTTGGAAATAGAAAAATATGCACATGATGAGAGATCCAAACTTACATGAATTAGAATTTTCATTTCTTATTGTCTTCATGTTCTGTTCTAATTGTCTGAGTAGCACTTTTGACAGATCCAACTGCAGTCCCTTCTTGACAATATTGTATGTTGTATCCACTACTCCAGATGCAATGTTATTCAACTTGCTAGCCTGAAAGAACTTGTATCCTAAGACACATGATCCAAATTTTAGTTCATCATCGTTGATGTCGGATATCTTTAGTCCTCTTCCATCCTATGCTTCTCAATTTATTCTTTAGGCGGGTGCTTTAGTGCCTTCACCTTATCTGTTATGGGATAATCGGTAACAATGTGTATAACATCCTTGGTTATCAATTTTGGCTCATCCAACCATAATATTCAGTCATGTATCCTGCTCAGTACTAATCGAATCCATTTGGTCTTGAACTCCTTCGGGAACCATAGGGCATTTGTGAGCCCTTTTACCTCAATATGCTTATGCTCTTCCTTGATACTGCCATCATCATTGAAAATCTTTTTGAATGCTTTCTCAACTTCCAAGTCTCCTATCTTTGCAATCTTGCAGTGTATATATATACTCTCACGTCTTTGATGAGAAAAACCCTAGCTGGTATTCTAGAGAATGCACCAGCATTGTCGGGTTGTGAAGAAACCTTAGGACATATCTTGTAGTGAGGTTCCTCATAGGTTAAATTTTTGATAAGATTGATCTTATTCTTCTTAACATTCTTGAGCTTAGCGATTCTTGATGTAGTTGCCATAGTTTCTAAAATTAGGGCTTCTTCCTGTAAATGAAAATAGAGTTCTCAGTTTTCTTTGTTACTTGCTTCAACCTTTGTAGTTGTTAGGAATCTGTTTGGAGTGATATGATCCAGGTTGGATTCACTCTGCAATTTTGTCGCTTCGTGCTCTGGTTTCACTTTGTCTCTTCGCTCTAATCGCTTGGTGAAGAATGAAACTCTTTCGTCGTTAATGCTCAACCACTTCTCGATGTATGAAGACAAAGTCATCGGGTGATATACTAACTTCTCTTTTGGTGAAAATGCAACGATTCGGGTGACTGCCAACTTGTTATGTTTACCGACAGATTTTGGTGTATGGTGATGACAATATTGTCAACTCATATGATTACCGATAGATCTCAGTTTACATTTAGCAACTTTAGCTCAGATATGTTAACCGATGATTCTCGGTAAGTATAGACAGCTTAGCTTTGTATGTACACTAATGCATTTTGGTATGTATTAACCGATGAAATTGTTTTCACAGAAACACAAGTAATACCCTAGTGCATCTTTAATCATGTAATTTTGGTATTTTAACTGTGTATAATGGAACTGATGCAAAATATAACTTGGTATAATGCAGTTCCATATTTACTTGTTCTACTTAGGCGAGGGTGGTGATTTCACCAGATCCATTGGATAAGGTGTCACCAATTGCATTGCTCGGTCCAGCTTCATCAATGTTTGTAGCTTTCCTCCACATTTTTTCTCATCTTCCTAATGTCTTCAATGGTATTTCCATTGGCAAAGGTGTTGGTCTTTGTCATTCGGTCTTTGCAGTTTTTCTTCAGATGACCAACTTTATGACAGTGTAGAAATTCCATTCCGGGGTTAGTCCAGCTCCTAGAATTTCTTGTCCATTGTCTCATACAGTTTGCAGCTATGTGACCAAATTTTCCACATGTTGTGTAGTTTGTGCATGTATTGTAATCCCAAACATATTGGTTACCGACTCTTTTCGGTTGATAAGAATTTTCTTCATCTTTAGGCTTCCATGCTTACTTTTTTTTCTTCCAGCATTCAAGAGATGTGTGCCCATGCATTTTGCAAGTAGGAAAGTATTTGTCCATGTAGGTTTCCTTCTTTGGTATTTTCACCTCAGATTTACATTCATATGCTTTATGTCCTTTCTTCTTACATTTATAACAAGTTCCGAGTAATGAGGGTGTGGATTTAGGAATACCTTTCATTTTTCTCCTGCATACATTTGATGTGCAACCTTTCCTTCCATAGTGATTGCATGTCAGATTTCTTGGTCTTGGATTTGTATAGAAATTATTTGGATCAGCTTGGTATGGTGATTCTCCATTATCTTTAATTGTAATTATTGTCTGCTCTGGTGCCTTTTTCTATTTTGGTCTCAATTTCAATTACTTTGACTAGAATAGGTAACTGGCATGGTACATCTATTCGGGAAACCTGTGATATGTCTTGTTCATCTATAGTCTTAGTTGCTCAATTTGAATAATCTTCCTTGGATTCATCATCTGAATCACCTTCGGTTACATCAAGTATTGTGATCTCTGGATGACCTAAATTAGTCAAGAGTTTAGGAATATCGTCTAATACATCATCTATTACTGCATCATCAATTGTTATAGGTTCTGTGCTTGGTCCAGTAGATGCAACATCATTTACTTCCTCGGTATCCTGAATGTCCTTAGTTTGATTCAACAGTTTGTTCCAAAGCTTGGTGCTCTCAATATCCACTTCTTTCATATTTCCTTGTAGGATATTCAGTGTTCTTTGTTTCTTTGTAAATTTCTTGGCATATTGTCTCATTATATTATGAATTTCCTCAACTGTGCACTCATCTTTTATAAGTGTGAAAGATGGTTCTCTCATTTGTTTCTCAGTTTGGAGTGCTATGTCCATCTTGATGATATTTTATCATATAGTTCTAATGGAATAGAAGTAGAAAAATCAACTAGAACTTGTTTAAAGTTAACCATCATAACTATAATTGCTTCTTCTAGTTTTTCCTTGTGTTTGGTAGTCAGATCAAAACATGTTTGTATCTTTAGATGTGCTAACTGTCTGGTTGTCTTGATTGTCTCTACAATCTCATCAATTGTCTGCAAAGGCTTATTCTGTAAAACCTTGAATTGTTCTGGATTGTCATCAGAATCATCCTTGTCATCTTTATTCCGTAGATATTTCCTCTTTTGTCTAGGTGTAGTATTAGTACCCTTCTTCTTCCGTGTTTGGTATGTATATTTAAGTGAGGGTCTTGTTATTTTTGATACACCTTTCTTCAAAGCTGGTGACTCCTTGGTCACCGAATGTGAGCTGGTCTTTGATGAAGATTCAATCTTTGTGTTCTTGCTTTGTTTGGCCTAAGGTGCCTTAACTGGTGCTACATCTTACTCAGTATCCTCAGTATCATGATCCGATTCCGCTTCTTGACCGACTGAGGTCTGCTCCTCGGTTTCCTCTTCAGACTTGTTCAATTCTTCATCGATGATTGCAAGTTTCCTCTTCAAGGTTTTGACAATCTTTGTCTTTTTTCTACACAATTATTGTACTTACAAGGAAATTTCTATTTGGGTCTTTGTCTCTTCATAGGTACCAAATATCATAGTAGATTTGTCAACAGGATCATTTAACAATTTCTCAATAGCCTTAGATGCAACATCAATATCTAACTCATAGTCCATTGGAGGTAGCCATGCATTCCTCATATCTGTTGCTTTGATTAATGTTGTATCTGTATATACTACAAAAAATATCATCTTTGTATTTTTGTACTAGTTGTATAGGCATCCGTGCACTCTTTTCCGTCATAGCTTTGAAATTAGAGAAATACTCATTCATTGCAGGTTCAAACTTCTTTCCTATACTTGTAATCATTTCATCAATCTGTACTGTAACCGGTTTGTTTGTCTTCCACTTAACTTTACTGATTAAAGGAAATAAATTTTACATGTAGAAGAATATGCAAAGTAGTAATGAATCGAACATACATGGATTTGTGTTTGATGATCTTATGGTTCTCATATTTTCTTCTAGTTGCCACTGCAACAACTCAGAAAGATCAGGTTGTAGACCTTTCTTGACAATCTTGTAGGCTATGTCAACAATTCCACATGGTACGTTGTTTGGTCTACTAGACTGGAATATCTTATACCCAATGGCATAAGCACCGAATCTCAGTTCAGGATCATTGATACAGTTAATCTTCAAACCTCTACCACTCCACTAGGCTAATGTTAGATTTTCCATCTTGGTTCTTGGTAGGTGCCTTAGGGCTTTGGTTTTGTCGGATATGGGATATCATGTAACTTCATGAATGACATCCCTGGTTATCTTCTTAGGTTCATCCAACCATAGTTTTCCATCATGTACTCTTCTTATTACAATGTGGGTCCATTCGTTGCGAAAGACCTTCAGAAAATATAAGGAATGAGTTAACCCTTTAACCTCTAAGTGTTTATGGTCTTCCTTCAACTTTTTGTATGTGCATAATGATTGGTATGTGGACATGAGATCAAAATCTCCGATGTCACCAATTTCACAATGAATGTATGCACACATGTCTTGCACTATCAAAACCCTAGATAGAATAGACGAAAATGTGCCTTTATCATCTAGTTGTGCTGCAACTTGTGGATGGATCTTATAGTTTGGTTCCGTGTAGGTGGATTTCTTCATGAAAACAACCTTCTTATCCTTATCCATTTTCACTTTCATTTTTCGTGATGAAGATGCCATTTTTTTTGTATTAGGGCTTCCAAAGAATGTGCTTGAATAACTCGGTGATGGTAGAATGTGTAGTAACTAACCTCGGCATGCTCAAAATCTGCTTAAATCTCTGTTGAATGTACAAAAAAGCTCTGCTACAGCTTAGCTCTCATTTCTTTGTTCTGCTCTGTGATCGCATTGTGAACAAATGAGTTCATGTTGACCAAATTTATAGAAAATAACATAGGTTGGTGCAATAAATGCTCTTCACCAACCACTCAGTGAACAAACATTATGCTCAGTTAACACTATCAATGCTTGAACTCGGTGAGTGTACCATATACTCGGTTACCATAGTAACTCGGTTGTCTCTTCATAATTTCACCGACTGACAGTTCTAACTTGATACTGTACACACAAAATAGTGCACTTCTATGAATCCTTACATGCAAGGAAACTCAAGAATGATCCCTCACAAATCGATCCATAGCTCTCTATGCATGGAGTTGCAAGATTTGTAAAATTGCTCTCAGCTA
>MU224083.1:2978645-2989784 GCA_018584345.1 Thuja plicata
TAAAGTGCTTTAAGTGGGGACTTTTATTTATTTAATTAAAAGAGGGGTTTTCTTTCAATTAAATAAATTAGAAGAATTTTATTTAATTAAATGGGGGAAATTGAATTTAATTAAATAAGAGGAATTTAATTAAAAGGGAGATTAAATCTTTTAATTAAATAAAAATGATAAAACCTTAGGAAATATTGAAATAATTATGATTTGATCAAGGAAATTGATATAATTGATATTGTTGATATTTGAAAATATTGATTCAGGGATTTGATAAATTGAGAAATGGGGCCCAAAGTCTAGGTGACCATTTTAGGGTGCATACAGATACATATTAATTGACTCAACTAGATCATAGTAATAAAAAATATAATACCATAGTGCATCTTAATTCATGTTGATTTGGCATATGTATAATAAATACAGGAACTAATGTAAGATATAGCATTGCAAAACATAGTTCCATACCTACTTGTATTTCTTAGTTGGAGATGGTGGAGCCACCTAATCCATTAGATGAGGTGTCACTGATTGTTGTGATTGGTCCTGCATTATCATTTGATGCTCTTCTCCATATTTGATTTCTGATCCTCACCATTTTCTCAATTGTATTTCCATTCCCATAAGTGTTTATTTAGTCTGCACAATCTCTGCTCAAGTGACCGACTTTGTGACAGTGAGAACATGTCATTCCAGAGCTTGACCAATTCCTAGATTTGGTTCGCCATTGTCTCATACAATTTTCTACTATGTGTCCATATTTACCACATGTTTCACAAATTCTCTAAGTGTTGTAATCCCATTCATAATCATTTCCTTGTCTTCTTAATTGATTTACCTTTTCTTTTCCTTTAGGCTTCTAGATTTTCTTTTTAAAAAAAAAAAATTTCTGCATGCTTGAGATGTGTGACCATGCATGTTGTAATTTTGACAGTATTTATCCATGTATGGTCTCTTCTGTGGTTTGTTCAACTTGGATCTAAACTCATGTGTCTGATGTCCATGCTTATTACAATTATAACAAATACTATTGAATTTAGGAGTGTTTCTAGGAATACCTTTTGCTTTGCTTCTGCAAACATTTGATGTGTAGCCTGGTGTTCCACAATGATGGCAAGAGGGCTTCTTGGGTTTTGGGTTTGAGTATACATTCCTTTGTTTAGCTTGATTTGATGATTCTCCTTGCTCGGTATACCCTAATCTGGTATTGTTGTTCAATCTTCTTTGATAGTTCAGAAATTCATCCATTCTCCTAGTGCTTTTTCACCAGATCTCTTAATCACTTCATTATGTTGTTGTAAAATCTTCACTTCATTTCTCAATTTTTCATTTTCTTCTTTCAATATATCAATATCCTCTATTCTTTTTTCAAGTTCAATATTCACTCAGTTAGCCTTATGATTCATAGTAACCACTTGATTGGTAATCTCAAAGTAATGTTCAGTAACTCTCAATATCTCAGTTTCTTTCTCTTGTAACTTTTCAATCATTTGTCTTCTGTCATCAACAACCATGTTTCTATCTTTTTTAACTTTATTTTCATCATTCAATACTTCAACCATTCTAACCATTTGTGTATCTTGACCGATCTGCAGTGCTTTCACTTGTTCAGTAAGTTGTTGATTGCTTTCAGATAGCTTTGATATAATTCATTAAGATGCATCATATATGCTACCAGATTCAGATCTAGATATATCAAATGGGTCATGAATATCTTCTTCATGATAATCAATCTCATGAAAATGAAGTGCCATGTCCTTTCTCTTAATCAACATCTCCCTAAGTTTCTCTTTAGCTTCCTTATATTGTTCGACGTAGCTCTACAACTGTAACTTTTGATTCTCAATAGTTTTGTCAAGCGTATACCTTTCCATTATAAGATCTTTTCTCTTTAGCTATTAAACCTTCAAAATAAGAGAACTATCTCTGATACCAATTGTTGGGATAATGGAAAGGATGTGTACTGAGAAGGGGGGGGGGTGAATCAGTACCCTTAAAACTTTTGATCAAATCTTGTTAACATTGTTCTTCATTAACCGATTGAGTAGATTCACATATACCAAACATGTAGTATCAATGCTGAAATGTAAATGCATGTAAAGTAAACAATACACATACATAAGATTAAGTACTCATGACACTAGTATTTTGGTATCGCAAAAAACCCCTGCTAGAAGGTAAAAACTGCGGTGGGGATGAGATCCACAAAACTTCACTACTGCAAAAATAAAGTTATCATGTCAAAGCTTTACAAATGATCACTTCTGATGATCTTACTCTGTTTGGAGGGACAATAAGATTGATTAGATCTACCTCGTGTGAGGATTTTGCAACACAATCTATGTGTGCACTCGGTTAAGAGATTTACAATAAGACTGTTAAGTCTACTCTGTTAAGAGATTTAGGGTCTATTACAATGGTTAGAGAGTAATAGAAATTTGATTTGAAATATATACAATCTCAATATTGCTGATACGTATCCATTAAGTTCATACAAAAATATATCACTTCAATGTGAATGATAATACCTCTTGCTCTATTCTACTTGGTAGGCTTGCCTTAGTTCTGTAAAATGATTTTTTTAATATAGTCTCTTTCTCTAAAAATCCCTTGTCTGATCTCTTATTTCTGTAGTATGGCGGCTACTTGATCATTTCTTGATCAACATACATTACACAATTTGACATCTATACATTTATATATCAAATGATATGACCTAATGAGGGTTTAATAATTACATCCCTATCCTAAGATCAACGATGTACAAAATTTACCTTGATCATCTAAAGATAGGAGACATAAATAATTAATACTATAAATCCATAAATAATGTCCTCCTCGATCATGTAAACCGTTATCTAGGTCAGATAACAAGTTGTTACATCGAATGATGTTCCATAACAAACTTTTAGGTGGTCTCTATTCCACTGAATTATTGTTGTCTCTTGGTGCTCGGTGTTGTCTATGTATCTCGGTCAATGGTTATACTGGTGTTCGGTTATGCTATGTAGCTCGATGTTGTCTTCTATTTTATATAGTATGTCTACTTGGTAATCATTGTGCTCAGTTGAATCTGGGCGTGATTAGTGCTCTCGATTAACTCTACACTTCTGTGATTAAACCGACTGTCCATTATGTCTGTTTGATAACTAATGACAACTTCAATGTGCAATTGGAGTAACACACCACAATGTACATTCATCTAAGATAATTGGCATGGATCCACCTTTCATCTGATTTTTGTCCATATCACCACTCAATGATGTGGCAAAGGAGCAATGAACTCCCACAACACCACCACATGTCATGTCGCAACAAAATCCTTAGCATAAATAAATTACTTGGTAATGCATGAGACCGAAGGAATCTCTCAACACGCCACTGCATGTCAATTCTAATGATACGACGTAGCTCAGTAACGCTGGGAGATAGGAGAAATATCACACCATGCCACTGTGCGGGACCCACAACCTCTTAACCAACAAATTACACATGTGCATTTATAAATGGGTTGTCATGCGGGGGAAAACACTCAGACATAGGGACTTAGGAAATACATGGCCAAAAGATATAACAAATGAAATAATCAACCATAATGAGGACAACTAACGAAGGATGTAAACTTTAAAAAAGGGGGGTCAATCAACCAACAAATCTTAACCCTTGAAACATAACACTTAAAGAGATTCAACCAAGTAAACTAATCAGTACAAGAATAGAACTTGGCTCATATCAGAATTGGATCTATTCTGAACGCACTGATGAATCCACTTGAGAGGTGAGGATTAACTACAAATTAACATACATTCACATGCATAAAGTGAAGGAAAAAGACTTAGTTTTTGTAATTTTTTTGAACGGAAACTCTGAACTTTAAGGACCAGTGCCACATATCCATGGTAATAGAATCAAATTTCAATTTAACCCAACATTAATTGTGCATACTCTTCTAAATGTTAGTGCCTTGCACAAACATTCAATTGCATCTAACCATGCATCATTCTTATAGAATCACTACTATTTCTTTGAATTGTTGTAACATATAAACATGAATTTAATATTTTCCTTGATTTAATACCTTGTACTAATCAACTGTAACAATGAAATAATATGCTCTACAACAATCATACATAATTACGAGATTCATAAAAGTGATTCAATAAATTTTTAAATCTCTACTTTAGAGATCTCCAGAATTACTCACACAATTGCTAACATGGAGCAATAGAGAAATAAAAAATACTTAATTAATTTTATATAGTGCAATTCAATCTGCAAATGATATTTTCAGTTAATTTCTTTTTAAGTATTTATACATTTTATTTAATACAAGATTGTTGTTTCTATTTCTGCAAAATATATATTACATAAAATATTATTCTACTTGTCCATGTACAAAGAATTTTTAGAACCTGTAAGATTGGCCTTGGTATTCCTTTTATAGACACAAGGAATATTGAAACAAGCTACAGACCGTATCCCATATATTTTGTTACCAACCGCCATTAGCCGGTCAGAGATTACTATGAGAAGGAAAATAAGGGAATTTTAATAGTAATCACTAACTTCAACATGCCTCCTCATTTTTCAATGATGTTCAAACCATAGATTTGATCCAATTTAAACTCTTCAATATGTAGAAAAAGTTCACTCCCAACAGATCCACTACCTCAAAATAATAGAAGAAGCACTAGTATTGTATTTTTTATGTCATATTGTTTCAACATTACATGTAGGGTTTTATGCCTAACATAAATATTATAATTTATCACCTCATATTACACTCATGAAATCACTACTATTTTACCCAAATCACTATAATGCATCTAATAGGTTTTAATCTCTTCCTTGAAGAAAACTAGTAAAAACATTATACATTCATGAAATTATCATGAAGACAAATTTGACTATTTTGAATGAACAAACTTATGTAATAGAAATAAAATGGAGTAGTAGGAATTATTCAAATCATATTTTAAATTAATTTCTTTATAAGTATTCATACATTTCATTTAATACAAGACTTTGTTATTTCTATTTCTGCAATTTGACCTATTACATAAACTATTCTACTTGTCCCTATACAAAGAATTTTCAAAAATCATAAGATTGGCCTTGGTATTCATTTTATAGACACAAGGAGTGCAACAAGCTACATACCATAGTATTCTTTTTTATATTCTATTACAACCTTCCACTAGCCGATCATAGAATATATTCTCCAAATTAAGATTGTTACCAAATGAAACTGCTTGACTGGAATACAAAGGAGGCCAAAGTGCTTCCATAGATCCAACCAGTCCTGTGAGCTATGCCATTATCACACATGGGTTGTTATTGAGGCAGAAAATGCCAAAATGTAAAATTTTCACCATCTTCCCTTATGGGGGATGGCTTTGAAAATACAACACAAGGAGAAACAGATGACCCCAAACTCCCATCTTTTGTGTCTAGACTCAGATTTTTCTTTGCCTCCATCCCATCAAATGGAACCAAAGTAGTAATCTGAGAGATCAAAATTATTTTCAAGTTGTCCCTAGAGATTTCAGTATTTCTACAATTACCGAAGGCAATTCTAATATCTCTATGATTACAAAAATGTATTATCAACTGGTTCACCACCACGATCCTTGTATATCTCCCATAACAAGGCTTAGTATAAACCCTTCTTATTACAGTTTAATCCCTCTGTAGCCTCATCAAGCCCCATCCTTAGCACTCAAACAAAGAAACACTCCCTTCCTATCATGAAAAACCCAAATTTAGACAACACACATAAATCATTATCCAATATTTATTCCTTCTTGTATTTAAGCTATGGCTCACACTTTTAAACTGCAAAAAAAGAAGCACCAACTATCCCAAGATTTGCACCTATCCCAACAGCTGCAAGACCTATCATTGTGGGCTTTTCCATTGACCTTGTCCCTTTGTTATTAAAAATGTTAGGTAGTAAGGGCATGATTATTCAACAAGGGAATGATTTTTAAATCAAAAACTATAACATTCCATCAATCATGACTGTAATTACTTAAAATTGGTCTAGTAAACTAAGAGCCCCTGATCTTGATTAATTAGCCTAAAAACCTAATCTAGGGCATCTAAAGAGTAGGCGTAATCATGTGAGAAAATTTAATCAACTATGCTTGAATAATTAAAGCAATCTTATAATCAATCATCAAGTCTAAAATCATGGCATCGAGGATATTAAAATTTTAAATCAAGCCATTTAATTAAAAGTACTAATACTTATAATTAAGTGAACCCATTCAATACATGTGTGCGCATAAATTTTTAATTAACAATAAAATTAAAGGAAGAAATTTTCTATTTTGTCTCATCTACAACCAAACAAGCACAAATTTTACCAATCAATGTTTCTCACATGGATGAAGCTCACATGGATTGATGGAGGAATGAATCTCAACCGCTCTTCATGATCAAATCATAATCATTCATCCTCATGGCATTCCTATAAAACCGAGTCTCTCAATCTCATAACAACACACAATTTCATATTAACACCATAATGCTAAATTTTATCTAGGGTTTATATGCATCGTTTCTTATTTTGATTTGTAATCTTAGTTAGCTTTCATCATGTTGTTTCTAGTATAATCTTGCATTTAGCTTCATTTCTAGCTTAGAATCTCCATTCTTAGCTTAGTATTTGTATGGTTAATAAAGTTCTTGGAGAAAAGATTGCAATCATTGCATCATGCTCACTTGAATCTTCCATTTTAGGGCAGTCAAGTCACTAATCTACATTCTTATGATCTAAGAGAAATTTCATAGATTATACTCACCCTAAATGGGAAGCAATAGGTTGGCTTCAAATAGGTTTTCTTCTTATTTTGAATATGGTTTCATGCTACTAACCCCTTTTGGTATAATGATTTATAGAAGTGTTTGTGCTACATGTCCTAACCACTTTTCACACACATTTTCAGCACCCACCATGGGACAAGGATTCAGATTTTGGCCTCACTTTATGCTTAATATTTTTCATGATTTTTGAAGCTCTGTAGAAAATTGTACGAAATGGTGCAAATTATCGTACGATATTATGGTGAAATTGGTTCATTATTTTGTATCATGATAATTATCGTGTGATATTGTAGGGTTTGTTGAGTTTTATTGTTTCATGCAGTGAGAATTATCTTATGGAAGACTACCCTTTATGGTTTTATCATTTCACTTGCTAAGTTTTATCGTACAATTTTATGGTGAAAAGGGGAGCACTGTTTGGGTTTATCATACCAAAAATATACAATATTTTTTAGGGTTTTATTGACTTGATTTTTGGTTTTTAACTAATGATCTTGTCTTATTGGATTTTTGGTTGATCTATTTGACAACCTAACTAGTAATTGCAGGTCGATTTGAAGAAGATTCTGCTTGCCAAAGGCCACTATTTTAAACAATCTTTTTGAAAATACCAACTCATTTGTGATTCTAGGATGACTTCTTGAAGAAAATCAATCCAACTACTAATGAATTACTTGTAGGTTTCCTTGTATGTTCCAACTAAACTTTGTGTTTGCAATAATTGATTTTCTTAGGCACACTTAATCAAGGTGCTTTCTAGTGTTCAAATCATTGATAGGGGAGTATGCTCTTATATAGACAATCATAATCCTAGACTCATTGATTTTGTCACTTAGAAAAAGACCTAGGAATGAACAAACTGCCTGATGTTCTTGGGATAAAATAACATGGATAGGAGATTATTCTCTTTAGCCTAGTGTAAAATCAGAAATCCAAACTCCTAAGTTACCAATTCGCTTCATTTATTGTATTACCTTTAGCGAGCCTGTCGGTTGAGGAAAAAATCTCTTAGGGACGACTAAAGTGGGAACAAGGAAAAGCCAACCTCTTACAACCCACTATAATCAAATACTTCTTAGATATTAAAGTCTCAAAAGGTGAGTGCATTTCTTTATAGGGATATAAGCCTCAATCTTGCTTGTGTGACTATGAAGGGTGTATTTGAACGGATGCCCAAACTAGGAACTTTAGTGTACAAACAACATGGTTCACCCCTGAAAGTGAGATAATCCAAGTGCAAGGAGGATAGTAACCTCCCAAAGATACTCATCATATCGTGCTTTCCTAAGAATTTGGTGTCAGCTAATACAACATTATTAACCCATTGTGTAGTTGTTAGTGGTCGCATTTTGATTAGCTCTTGAAGTGTGCCTAAGTTTACGAGCGAGGGTTTTCACAGTATGCCAATTTCCTTAAGCGATAAAATGTACTTGATCTCCCCATGATTGTGTACTTGATGTGTTTAATCAAGACTTGTAACTCTATCAAAATATACTCAAACATGTTAGTAATAACTGAGGGGGGGGGGGTGAATCAGTGGCCTCAAACATATTCCAATTAATCAACCCAAAAAACTTAGTACCAAAATATTAAGCCTCTAGTTATCTCTAGTCCTATAAGATGAATGCCTTCAAATATAATTATCAAATTACTACTGCTCAGATTGCTTTGTTAAACCTTATTTTGTATGTTTACCGAATAACAGTCTGTTAATTTACCAAAAGACGGTAAATTATCTAGAGCATATCGATCAATCCATTTAAGCTATGCGTAATGCAAAACACTAAAGTAATGACTCATAAACACATTGAAACATGGATTTTTAACGTGGAAACCCTGTTAAGGGAAAAATCACTTAGGACCGTTAACCCTAAGTTTTCACTCTTCTAAAGTAAGCTCAGTGAAGTGCCAACCCTATTAAAGGTTACAAACACACTATTAGGTGTGACCTTGTTAGATAATTTAAAAGTTTAGTCTGTCACTTGATATCGGGCATCTCTATGCTACCTTCCTTGATCAAACACTCACTTGGCCTGTCAATAGGTATCTGGCATCTCATGCTATCTTCATGATCAAACTTTTTGATACTCCTATGGATGTATCTCAATATAGAAAGGATCTTTAAATCCCGCTTGGTTAAGAGAATTTTTGAATCAATGGTTAAATTGAAATAGTATGATCTGTTTACATATACAACTTATACTTGCAGATTTTAGATCTATTGTAAGCTCATAAAACTAATCTGATCAATATGTCCTTTTAATACCTTTGCTCCACTTTAGTTCTGCTTGGTGATGCTATACTCTGTTGCTCGGTGTCCGCAGAAATCCTTAGCTCTTTCCTCAGCTTGATTGATTAGGACTGTATGAAGTTGCTCTTCATCAGTTTCTCTTTAGCATCTTCTTTTCCATTCATTCCCCTTAATTTGTAATGAAGTAAGTTTGTCTCTTAAATAGACATGATATCACCGTTGTTAGGTTCTTGATTTTCTTGAACTTGGTGTGATCCTCAATCTTAGCCAATTATATTTAAAGAAAAACTCATGTTTTATCTCGCAGAGAACTTCTTGCCAATTGGAAAAAATAGATTTAAATCCTTTAATTATCTCTGGCTTTATGTTGTCAATGAAAACAAAGATAATTACCATTTAAGTCTATATTTAGCTCTGCCAGCTAGATATTTTGTCATTTCTGGACTCAAGTTAATTTCAGTGTTTTGACTCTTTGATAGCTTTGGTCAACACTCCAATTCTCCTCAGGCTTCTCCGTCGGTTTACACTATGATTCTGGCCATCGGTTATGCTTGTGATTCTACTCATCGGTGTTCTTGCTCGGGCATCACTGTGACTTGACTTTCAGTGATCTTTGTATGTCGGGTTCCACTAGCTGTCGGTATTTGAAGTCACATAGTGAATGCTTGTCTTTTATACATTATTGAAAGCATAATCTTTCTCTCCTTGATTATCTGAAGTCTTTGACACTTTGATTTATAACCAATTAGATTATATAAAGTTGACATCAATGACAATACAATCCATTAACTGATTTAATATCTTGCATTATCCTTCTGCATTTTGGTGATCAACTTAACATCTTCAAACATTCAATTAGTTACATGTCATCAATCTCTCCCTTTGGCATTGATGGCAACATACTGCATTATCATACTATACTATCACTAATACAATATGAAATACAATAGTTTCATCAAGCTTTTCTAATGTAACTAATTAAAAATGTCTGGCTTTCGATAAGCTCAAATTAGCTTAGATTTGTTTCTTGTAGAATGATTGCTTTCAATCTTGAATCCCTTCATAGGATAGATGTAGGATCTTCTTCCTCTATTTTGATATATGTTCTTCCTTGATTGTTCTTCTTCTTGATAATCTCTTTTTCCTTTGACAACAATTTCTCTCTTGTGTGAACTCTTTCCCTTTGTTATTTCTCTCCCTGAGATGGATATTTCATATGTAATCAATTTTTATCCCTTTGAATATTGTTTAACTCTTCCTTCTGATTCTCAGGAACTTCACTTCATGACATAATCTTTTCTGATCAATGCAAATCTCCCCCTTTGAATATTTATTAACTCTTCCTTCTGATTCTCAGGAACTTCACTTCATGATATAATCTTTTCTGATCAATGTAAATCTCTCCCTGATGATAATGAGATAATCTCCCCCTTTGTAAAAAATTCCAAACAAAAATCATCTATATCATGTTCCACCCCTTTACATAATATATTACTTGAATTTACCTATCTATCAACAATACAATGTCTCTGGTGTCCGGTGCATATCTGTACCTTTCTGTGTACAGATGTATCTGTTGTTGTTCATTTTATTGTTTGCATCAACATGAATTATTTTTAGATTATGTGTAGGCTGATGCAACCTCCTAGTCAGCTTACTGACTGATAGACAAGGGTTCGACCCCTAGTCTCTGTCTCAGGTACTCAAATGTATCCTTTGGTAATGGCTTGGTGAATATATCAGCTAATTCTTCCTTTGATTGAGCATACTCCAATATCACCTCCTTTTCTTGCACTTGTTCTCTTAGATAGTGATACTTGATAGCAATATGCTTAGTCTTAGTATACATGACTGGATTCTTAGAAATGTTGATTGCACTGGTATTATCACAATAGATAATTACTGGTTCAAGAATCTTCATATTCATACCTTCCATCAATTGTTTTTTGATGAATAGTTCCTTTCCATTAAAAAATTTCAAAGTTACATATTCACAAAAAAGGGGCCGGGGGATAAATAAAATCACCCCGCAGAGTCACTCGGCCAAAGCCGGATACAAAAAACTATTC
>MU224083.1:2995044-3008732 GCA_018584345.1 Thuja plicata
GAGGCGGCGCCATGGCAGTCCGAAGCTTCAACTCGAGCACCAGCAGTAACTGCTGGGCCGAAGTTGGCCGGAGCCATACTAAAGGCTAACCCTAATGAGATCCCGTAGTAAATGCGGTATGACAGATGGAAGGCTCAGAGCGGAAACACAGACAGAAAGCCATACACATGAAAACCCTAGCAGAGCGTTTGTTTAGCACAAGGTGTCTCCATCAATTGTTTGATCCATGCAATATTGGAGGAATTTGTAGCAGCAACCACATACTCTGCTTCTGCAGTAGACTGAGAGATGCATCATTGCTTCTTACTGATCCATGTGACAAGTCTACCATCCATGAAGAATGATCCTCTAGTTGTGCTCTTTTGGTCATCAATGTTTCCAGCCCAATCAACATCTGTATAGAATTGTAGCTCAAATTTTCCTTCTCTTTTATACCATAAGAAATAATCCTCAGTGTTCTTTAGATATCTCAGAATTCTCTTGACAACAGTCATATGTGATTCTTTGGGATTAGCAGAGAATCTTGCAACTATTCCAACTGCATGTGCTATATCTGGTCTGGTATGAACAACATACATTAGTTTTCCAATCATAGATCTATACAAGGTTTGATTTAACTTGTACATTTGTCTTCTTTTTTCAACTTACATCCGATAGCCATATGTGTTCCAACTGGTTTGGAATCTTTCATCTTGAATATCTTCAGCACTTCCTTGATGTATTTGGATTGAGTGATATATATGCCTACATCTTGTTGAAGAATCTATAGATGAAGAAAGAATTTGATCTCCCCAAACATAGTCATTTCAAACTCTTTTCTCATTTCATTAGCAAAGGATTTGCATAACAATTCATTTCCCCCAAAAATGATATCATCAACAAAAAATTTAGCAATTAGAATATTACCATCGGTATCTTCTTTTAAGTACAAATTGCTATTTTCACTTTTTCTAAAAAAATTTATGCTAATGAGATAGGAGTGACGTCTTTCATAGCAGGCTCTAGGTGCTTGTTTCAATCCATAAAAGTCTTTATGTAGTCTACATACCATGTTTCTCTTGTCTAGATCAACAAACCCTTCTGGTTGTTCAATGTATACCTCTTCTTCTAGTATTCCATTTAGGAATGCAAATTTGACATCCATCTGGTATACCTTGAATTCTTTAAATGTAGCATAATCAAGTAAGATTATAACTCCTTCTAGTCTAGCAATAGGTGCAAAGGTTTCTCCATAATCAATACCTTCTTCTTGTGCATATCCCTTGCATACTAACCTTGCTTTGTTTCTTTTGACTTCTCCATTCTCATTCAGCTTGTTTCTGAATATTCATTTGGTACCGATGACATTCTTGTCATCTAGTCTTGATACTAGTGTCCATGTACTATTCTTCTCAATCTGTTCTATCTCTTCATTCATAGCACTGACCCATTCTTCATTCTCAAGTGCATTGTTAACAGATTTAGGCTCAAAATCACAAAGTAAACATCTAGTGTTTAGTGACTTAATTCTTGTTCTTGTTCCAGCTTTCTTGTCTCCTATGATTTGATTTCATGGATGATGTCTTCTAACATACTTGGGAATTTTCGGTTCAACCCTTTTTTCATCATTCTGATCATCTTCTTGACCTTCGTTCTGATCTTCATTATTCAGAACATCATCTTGAGGATTTTCCTAATTTTTTGGTAATTGCAGCCTGATGCTCGGGTGCAATGTTCTGTTGCTCAGGATTGATACACTATTTCTTGGGTAGAGTGTCAGGTTCTATATAAACAAACCTGTTGTAGTCCTCTGGTTCCTTTTTGCTTTCCTTATCATTTTTTTTTGCAAATTCATCTATTTTCACATTTGCACTTTCAATTATTTTGTTAGATGACTTGTTAAGACATTTATAAGCCTTGCTTTTGGTTGAGTACCCTAGAAAGATACCTTCTTCACATTTACAATCAAGTTTTCCATTTCTTTCATCCTTCAAAATATAACATTGACTACCAAATATCATGAAGTAACTTACATTGGGTGTATGACCATACTAGAGCTCATATAGTGTCTTCTTTGTGTCCTTCTTCAATTATACTCTATTTAATGTGTAGACAGCAGTACTGACAACTTCCCTCCAGAAAGTTTGAGTGATGCTTTTCTCAATCATCAATGTTCTTGCAGAGTAAAAAATTGATCTGTTTCTCCTCTCAGCAATTCCATTTTGTTGTGGTGTTCTCAGTGCAGAAACTTGTATTTTAATTCCATGCTCATTGCAATAGTTAGTGAAATCATCTGATGTAAATCTCCCTCCTCTATCTGACCTTAAGCATTTCAATTTATTTTAACTTTTTTTTCTACCATAGCCTTATACCATTTAAACATCTTAAATGCTTCTAATTTATTTTTTAAGAACATGACTGTCATCATTCTAAAACAATCATCAATAAAGAGAATAAAATACCTATCTCCATAGTAGCTCTTTGTCCTCATGGGTCCACATATATTTGTATGGATGAATTCTAGAATTGCATTAGATGTATGGGTTTTACTCTTGAAACTAGACTTTGTCATCTTACCTTTTTGACAATTCTTGCACATGATATACTCGGGCTTAGTCGTGCTCGGTAAGCCTCTGACATTCCTTTTGTTTCTTATCTTTATCATGTTGTCAAAGTTCACAGACACAATATTTTGTGCCATAACCATATGTCTTTGTTTCTAGCCATTAAACAAGTGGTGTTTGTGTCATCAAGATAGAAAAGGTTACCTTTTGTCTGCTCACCGGTTCTAATCAACCTTCCTGATTCATTGAAGATCTTTGCCTTCTTGTTTTCAGATGCTACTTTGTGACCTAAATTATTTAGCTATGAAACACTTAGCAAATTATAATTTAGTCCTTTTACCCAATAAGCATTTTCACATTTAATCAGGTTATTCAACATTATAGTTCCTTTACCTTCAACTGGACAAGGTGTATCATTCCCCATTCTCACCAAACCATCGTTATAGTATTCAAAAGTCTGAAAATTTTATTTATCACTGGTCATATGGTGAGTGTAACCGCTATCTATGATCCATACATCATTCTTACTTACTTTAGATATGAGTGCAGTTTCTACATACCTTTCTTCATCTTCATCTGAATCATCCTTCATGGCTACAAATACCATCTCAGTGTCTTCTTCTCATTCAGGTTCAGTGTCATCAGCTCTATTCTTAGCTAGGTAATAAGATTTCTTCCCTTTGTCCTTGTAGTCTCGGGTATCTCTTTTGTCATATTGACAGTTTCTTCGATTATCTCTATTATCACCTCTATCAAACTTCTTCTCATATGATCTGTCATTTCCTTTGTCAGCTTTTCTTCTGTTTGGACATCTTGCAGCAAAGTGTCTAACCTCTTTACAATTGAAACATACAAGTGGTAATTTAGCTTTGTATATACCTTTTCCTCTTTGCAATCTTTTAGCCATTAGTGCTTCTATCTCATCAAGTCCTTGATCCTCATTATCACTGTCACTATCATTTCTAATAGCAAGTCTATGAATTGAATTGCTTATCTTTAAAGAAGATTTGAATGTAGATTCTATGGATGGTAAGACACTATTATCAAAGTTATTCATCTCAAATGAAATTAGTCTACCAATCAGACTATCTAGAGTAACAATATTGTTTGCAACTGCTCTCATTTCTTGAATAGTAGAAACTCTAATAACATATACAGGTAGTAAGGTTCTTAATATTTTACTTACCACTATCTCCTCTTCAAGTACACCTCCAACTGCTCAGATAACATTGACTACCTCTTTGATTCTGTAGATATACTGAGTGATATTTTCTCCTTCTTTCATCTTTAGGTCATCAAACCTCCCTCTTAGGATTTCTTCCTTTGCTCTTAGTACATTGGCATCTCCTCCATGTACCAGCTTCAACTTATCCCATATTTTCTTTGCAGAGGTGCAGGTTTTGACATCTTCAAACTCAACATTAGAGAGTGATGAGGCAATATCTATCATCGTGCAGTTATGCTCATGCTTTACTCGTAATTGCTCAAGAGTGTGAGGTCCTGTAGGTAAAACATATTCAATATCTTAGTATTGAACAATATCATTTACAATACCTGATAGGTGGAGTCTTATTCTACTTTGCCATGATGTAAAGTTGTCTTTATTCAATTTGGGCACATCTCGTCTGTTCATCTTGTGATCTTTTTCTTGAGTTGTTAAACTCCCTTTTTAAGAACACAAGATCTGATACCAATTGTTAGCAATAACTGAGAGGGGGGGGGGGTGAATCAGTGGCCTCAAACATATTCCAATTAATCAACCCAAAAAACTTAGTACCACAATATTAAGCCTCTATTTATCTTCAGTCCTACAAGATGAATGCCTTCAAATACAATTATCAAATTACTACTGCTTAGAATGCTTTGTTATACCTTATTCTGTATGTTTACCGAATAAAATTCTGTTAATTTACCGAAAGACAGTAAATTATTTAGAGTATACCGATCAATCTAGTTAAGCTATGTGTAATGCAAAACACTAAATTAATGACTCATAAACATATTGACACATGGATTTTTAACGTGGAAACCCTGTTAAGGGAAAAACCACTTGGGACCGGTAACCCAAAATTTTCACTCTTTTGAAGTGAGCTCAGTGAAGAGCCAACCTTGTTAAAGCTTACAAACACACTGTTAGGTGTGACCTTGTTAGAGGATTAAAAATTTTAGTCTGACACTTGATATCATGCATCTCTATGCTACCTTCCTTGATCAAACACTCACTTGGCTTGTTAATAGGTATCTGGCATCTCATGCTCTCTTCATGATCAAAACTTTTGATAATCCTATGGATGTATCTCAATATTGAAAGGATCTTTAAATCCCGCTCAGTTAAGAGACTTTCTAAATTAATGGTTAAACTGAAACAGTATGATATGTTCACATATACAACTTATACTTGCAGATTTTTAGATCTATTGTAAGCTCATAAAACTAATCTGATTAATATGTCCTTTTAATACCTTTGCTCCACTTTAGTTCTTCTTGGTGATGTTATGATCTATTGCTTGGTGTCCGCAGAAAGCCTTAGCTCTTTCCTCAACTTGATTGATCAGGACTGTATGAAGTTGCTCTTCATCAGTTTCTCTTTAGCATCCTCTTTTTCATTCACTCCCCTTAAGTCATAATGAATTAATTTTGTCTCTTAAATAGACATGATATCACCGTTGTTGGGTTCTTGATTTTCTTTATCTTGGCGTGATCCTCAATCTTAGCCAATAAGATTTAAAGCAAAAACCTATTTTATCTCATAGAGAACTTCTTGCCAACTGGACAAAACAACTTTAAATCCTTTACTTATCTCTGGCTTTATTTTGTCGATGAAAACAATGATAACTACCATTTAAGTCCATATTTAGCTCTGTCAGCTAGATATTTTGTCATTTCTGAACTCAAGTTAATTTCAGTGTTTTAACTCTTTGATAGCTTCGGTCAACACTCCAGTTCTCCTTGGGCTTCTCCATCGATTTACACTATGATTCTGGCCGTCGGTGATGATTTTTATTTTTCTCATTGATGTTCTTGCTCGGGCATCAATGTGACTTGAATTTTGGTGATCTCTATCCATCGGGTTCCACTAGCCATCGGTGTTTGAAGTCACATAGTGAATGCTTGTCTTTTATACATTACTGAAAGCATAATCTTTCTCTCTCTGATTCTCTAAAGTCTTTGACACTTTGATTTATAACTGATTAGATTATATAAAGTTGACATCAATGAAAATACAACCCATTAACTGATTTAATGTCTTGAATTATCCTTCTGCATTTCGGTGATAAACTTAACATCTTCAAACATTCAATCAGTTACATGTCATCAAAACACACTTAGAAATTGTCAAAATCACCCAAGAACAGTTTGACTCATCCAAGATTTTCTTGAAAAACAAGTGGCAAACTGTCTAGTTGAGTATCTTATCATCCTGGAAAATATCTCATCATACGGGCCCATGCTTTATCGTGCAATACAATTTCTTCATCATGCAACTAGTTGATTCCTATCATATCTCTTTGTGAGTTTTGTCACACGAGCCTACAAGATTTACCATATTTTCATACCAGATGCTGGAAATCATCATATGAATAGATGTCTTTCATCACACTAGTCCATTATTGTTTGACATCCAAAACCTGATTTTGACCTTGGACATCATCACTTGACATTTGGTTTAGTTTTCCAGTGGGATCGCCAATCTATCCTGATCAGTGTCTTTGAAATTTAACCTGGCTACCTCGATCTATCATCCTAGTTTCCTGAGTACTCAAATAGTCTCATCCTCTTTCATCAATTAGATCCTAATCAATTTGGTCACAAGTTTTCCTTATCTAGGAAATTAAGACTTAACCCCAACACCTTGTAACAAGTTCATCATCAATCTTCAAGACATCATCTCTCATCAATTCTCAAGACAAGTTACCACTTTAGCAACCAGATATTGATCTAATCCATCTAGCTACTCCTAGATTTTGGTCTCATTGAATTTCATTCCAGTATAGACTAGAAACCAACAACAAAGAATTGACCTTTATCCAAAAGGTAAGGTTGTGAATGATTCTACTCCTGGACCCTCGTCACATTAGAAATCAAGTTTTGTACAAAAGACTCCAAATCAAGGCACATCATCTATACATCAATCAATGCCCCTACTTCACACTCTAATTCGTTAATACCAATCATTTCATATTGAACATCAAAATGAACCAAACATGTCATGGTTTGATTAGGGATCTAGCTAGAGCCACCAGAGCCACCATAGTCACGTCTCTTCCTCGATTCAGGAACCTACTGAAGAATAAATTAGAAGATTGCAACAAGAAAAATATTTCCAAAAGAATATGCAAACACTCATGCAACTAGGAAAATATAATTACTTCATGCATCTAACCTCCACAGGGGTCAAATTTCCTCTAGATTTTGATGTTGAAAGACTAATATGACATCAGGAAGAATCTCCTATCGCTATAATCAACCAACAATTGCAAGACATGAGATGTGAACTCAGGGAGCTAAAGAAGTCAAAGGAATGATCTTCCAACAATTATTCACTGGAATTAATATGTCCCTTTCCATTTGACAAAAATCTATACATGTCACCACTCCCTCCCAAAGTTGAAATCCCAAGGTATGAAAAATACAATGAAGATGGTGAACTTCAATATCATGTGAGATAATTTTGTGCTCTTGGCATGGAATTTATGCATGAACATGCATACCTAATGAGAGTCTTCCCTCAAAGCCTCAGAGGTAAAGCTTTGGAATGGCTTCCTAAGATCTCACCAGGTATTTATACATTTGATGAACTCATACAAAAAATCATCCAACATTATTCCTATAACATATTGCACATGGTCACTATGTTGAACCTATGTAACACCAAAGAACACAATGGTGAAGTTTTGTGAAATTCCTCCAAAGATGGAGAAAGATATTCACAAGGTATCCTAGATAAATCCTAGAAATGGAGAAGATAGATATGTTCATTAGTAACTTGGTACCTGAAATGAAGTACACTTTCCAAATGCAAACTTATGCTAATTTTGATGAATTGGTAGAGAGCGCTATCCGAATTGTGAAAGTTCTTGTGAAGAACAGTGACCTTACTATATACAAAGACACTAAAACCTCAAACAGTCCCAATAATAATAATATAAAAGAAAAGAAAAAACATTGGAACAAGAATAAAAATGTGGTTAACGATGGGCTGGTTGATTCATCCAATTTAAAACTCAAAGAACCAATATTCAATCTATATAGTAGCATTCAGGCTTCTGAGAACAACTCAAATATTTCAACTCCAAAGCATAACCAAGACACACACAAAGATAAAGCAGCATGGGTAACTAAACCCAAGCACAACTTTACTCCTCAAGGATAACCACTTGAAACAACATTGGAGACTTTATGGGCTAATAAGTATTACATTACCAGACTCAAACCCTTGGGAACCAACAGTCAAGCCAAAGTGGTGGAATGATAACTATTTTTGCAAATATCACAAGAGCAAGGAAAATTTTGCCAATGAATGCCTAAAATTAAATGTTAGAAATTAATCTTTCCTTGGTGAAAATATGTAATTAAAGGATAAACCAAGGTATCCTATATTGTATTTGTCCTCTATTCCAAGTAGGAGGACATGCCATAGTTTTATAATTCCTTTAATAAGGAAATTAGATATTCCTCCTTAAGAGAAATCTCACATTTGGCACACACAAAATGTGAATGTGGCATGCATAGAAGATGGGAGTTACATGAAAACTCCTCCACTCATCTCTATTTAAGAGATGCCTCTCATACACTTGCTCAATAATCTTCTCTCTTTTTTCACTTCTCCTCACATTCTCATCTTGCTCTCAATATTTTATTGAGCTTAGTGCTCTCATTATTTAGGCCTTGTGCCATATTCATATTATTCACAAGGGGTTTTTCCTTTTTTTTTTCCCTTTTAAATCCTCGTGTTCTTGTCTTGGTTCTTGGAGCACTTTGGTGATCTTTTGGCTTGATACTTTGAATCAAGTCCTCTCTCTCTCTTGGTGAGCTTGGTAAATTCCTTTCATGCACTCACACTTGGATTCTTTCCTTTTCTCTACTATTATTTTATTATTCCTAACATGGTATCAAAGCAGGTTTAATCCTTGTTTGTTGAGTGTTGCATGTAGGGAAATTTGAAGGATATTTCATTTGTGAAGGATAAAGCATTTTTGTTATCTAACCATTTTTTGCAGGTTTTACTTCATTATTTTTTGCAAATCTAACATCTTACTTCATTATTTCTTTTAAATCTAACTTTTGTCTGGATGGTTTGCCACCAGATCTAAGTTTTTTCATCTCTTTTTCAAGTTTCTTTATAGTACTAATCTCACCCTCTGTCGGGCAACTGCAAGGGTTTTTTAGTTTGTATATTATATATTTTAGAATTCTAAGTTTAAGATCTAGATTTATATATGTACAATCTATATATCTAACATCTTATCTACAGATTTAGACTCTCTCTGCTAACATTTTATTCTGTTTATTCATATTTTGCTGTTATCTTTGATTCATAATCTCTGCTAACATTTTTGCAGCATCTAATTTATTTCATTATCTCTGTTTTATCAGCATTTCATCTTATATCTTACCTCTGTATACTTTTAATCTGCAGGATAATCCATCATTGGTTAGATCTCTTTTTTATATATTGATATTTATTAGCATTCAATCTCTGCCTTTCAACTTTGTTTAGCATAGTTTCATATCTTATTTATTGTTCTAACATATATACGTATATTACATCTGGTTAGTAGCATTGTTGCAAAAGTTTATATCCTTCCACATATTATACTTTAACTCCTTTTCCTTGCGCAACTTATAGTTCTTTGCGTAGCTCTGCCAGCATTCTTTAACCATTTAATACTACATTTCATCTCGCAGATTCTCTTTAACTCTTAATTCTCCTCACGTAGCATTTAAACTTGTATTGGTAAACTTATATTGTATTGCATTTAATCCTGTTGGCTTCTCCCATTCCTTGGCAGCTTTCTTTGAAAGCAACCTTTTTGATCTTTTAAATATTTTTATAGTTTCATTGCGCAACTTTTGAAGCTGCCTCTCTCCTTCTTGCACAACAGACTTATAAAGTCTTACCTTTGTTTAATTTGCATTTAGTGCAGCTTTTGTCTCATTGTGCAGCTTATTAGCCTCTTTCTCCCCACACTGCCTGCTATCCTCATTGTGCAACTTGTATCACTTTAGATAGTTTCATTTTCTCTGCGCAGTTTAGTCTCTTATCTTAACATTGCATTTTTTATAACATTTTCTTTGTTCAAAGATTCCTAAGTGTAACTAAGAGTATTCAGCCTTTCCTTGAGCTGCATTAGTCAAAGCATTTGGTGGTATCAGTCTTCATTCAACCTGTGGTTTCAATTTATTATTCTTCAGTTTTAATCATTAAATATCAGTAAAATATTAGTTATTCACTAGTTATAAGCATTCTGCAAATCTAGTAAGAATATCTGTTATTTTACTAGTTTTAGCATTTTGGTTAGAATATTAATTAATGCTCTGAGATTCCTTTCAAAATATCTATGGTTTTTCTAGGTTTAGTTTTAGTTTGAATTCTCATTAAATCATTTATTATTTTTTAAAAAATCTGGTCAAATCTTTATTTTAATAAAAAAAGTTTAATTTCTCAAACATTTTTCCTGCTTAATTTTACTTCTTATCATTTCATTCTTAATTTCTTTGGATCAATTCTAACTTATTTCAATTGTTATTTCATTATTTAGTGGTAATCAAAATGTGTTCCTCCATTTAAATTAAAAATTTAATTTTTTTTAATATTATTATTTAACCATTCTATTGTAAGTTTCATTCAAGTTAAATTTATATTTCTTGATCTTGATCAATATCTTTTCATTGTAATTCACTTTGTTTAAGATAATTTGATCATTTTATCATGTCTACTCCAATTTCAGAAATTAAACTCAATAGCTCTAATTATCATCAATGAAAAACTTGTGTTTCATTTATATTCTGTTTTAAACATTTACTGGAAGTTGCTACAGATTCTTCTGTTCAACCAGTTGCTTCTGCTTCACAAGAATAAAAAGATGCATGAAAAATGAAAAAATGAAGAAGCTCTTGGTTTGATTGGTCTCTCAATAGTTCCTGATATGTATGTCTTAATTGGACATTGTACTAAAGCCTATGAAGCGTGGGATATTTTGCAACAGACGTATGACAGCTCATCTGAATCCCGTAAGATTCAACTCCAAGACAACTTGGGGGACTTGAGGTATAATGGTTTTAAAAATATGGGTGAATTTTTACTCAAGTTTGATGCAATTAAAACTCAACTAAGTGGTGTTAATGTTAGTTTTAGTGATATTAGATTAATTACTAGTATTCTTAAGAAATGCCTTTCTAAAGAGTTTCAATAATTTATCACTAACATCCACTCTCATCTTGCGATTGCTACTTTAGCTCCCATTTAACTTATGTTATCTTTCAAAATTTGTTACGTCAAGAGGAGGCTAAATTATTGCAATTTGGTACTATTAAATCTTTTGTACATGATTTTGTTTCTAAAACTCAAAATAAAAGTAACAAATCTCATACTTCTAATAATAATCATCATAACACTAATTATTTCAATTACAACAATAATGATCATAACAATAATCATCATAATAATGGTTATTCAAATAACAATAATCATAATAATAATCATTCAAAAAATAGGTCTAATTCCAGGCCATCATACAATAATAATAACAATAATAACAATACTCCTCAAAATAGGAAACCACATTGTACTTATTGTGGTAAAGATGGGTCACTTAACTAATGTTTGTTTTAAAAAGAAAAATGATAAAAAGCCTATGAATAACAATAATAATCAAAATACATTCAAATCTCAAGGTAATCAATCTCGTCGTGCTTTTACTGCTTGTTATAAAGCTTCTCATGCATTAGAATGGATTATTGATAGTGGCACTTGTCATCATGTTACATCTCATAGAGAAGTATTTGATTCATTGCAACCTGATACTACTAATATTCCTATTCAATTAGAAAATGATCATAGTTGCAAAGTTGATGGATTTGGTGATGTTAATGTTCCAAATGGAAAGTTACACAATGTTTTTTATGTTCCTGAATTGAAATCTAATTTTCTTTCAGTTGCTCAATTATGCCAAGATTACAAAGTTGAATTTCATAAGGATATGTGCTATATTATTGATCCTAATACTGATCATGTTGTTGCTAATGCTAAGATGGATCATGATAACTTGTTTAAATTTTATGAGTTTGCCTCTTCAAGGTACTCTTTGAAAGTTAATATTGATTTCAATATATGACATGAAAGGCTTGGCCATTTGAATTTTGATTATATCACTTTGATGCAAAAATCTAACATGGTTGAAGGTTTACCTCGTATTGTCCCATCTAAAATTACATGCACAGGGTGCATGAGCGGAAAAATGAAAAGGGAGCCCTTTCCTCATGGTACTTCATGGAGGGCGTCTCATAAGTTACATCTTATTCATAGTGATCTTTTGGGTCGAATGGAGAACATATCCATACAAGGTTCAAAGTATGCTTTAACCTTTGTGGATGATTTTACTAGAAGAATTTAGATTTATTTTTTGCATACTAAAGATCAAGTACTTGACACATTTTCTGAATTTCATATGTTTTTGGAAAGACAATCTGGTTCTAAACTTAAATTTATTAGAACAGATAATGGTACTAAATATGTTAATAATTCTTTTCGTTCTTACTTAAGATCTGTTGGTGTAGCGGAAAGGAAGCATAGAACTATTGTGGAAATAGCCAGATGTATGTTACATGCTAAAGATATGCATTACAAGTTTTGGGCTGAAGCAATGGCTTGTGCCACTTATATTCTTAATAGAACTCTTACTAAAGCTTTGCAAAATATAACTCCTGAGGAAGCGTGGTCCGATAGGAAACCCAATTTACAACATTTGAATTTTTTTGGATCTATTGCTGATGTTCACACACCCAAACAAAAAAGGCATAAATTAGATTCTAAATATTCTTCATTTAGCTTTGTTGGGTATGATGAATCTACTAAAGGTAATATATTTTATGATCCTATTACTAACAAGGTTCATATTGCAAGAGATGTTGTTATTGCAGAAAATGAAGTTCATGATTGTTCCAAGGTCAAAGATGATGAATTTAAAGGGGGTAGTAATTATCTCATGGAGCACCAACCTCATATTCTAAACCCTACTCCTAATGCACCTATTTCTATTCCTACTAGTTGTAACATATAAAATAGAGGTTACCAAAATGTAACGTAAGAAAAGAGATGTCACATTTGAAATAAGTGGATGTTTGTGTGATGTGTGGGGAAGATAAGATGTTCCTTTCAACCTCAAATGCACAAATGAAAGATCCAAATTGATCAACCCAAAAAGGATCAATGCACAAATGAATCAATCATTTGGAAATGAGAGAAAAGAGGAAAGATCTTAAATTCCCATTTTAGAAAGGAATGTATATGATAGTTCTAGGAATTGAAATGGGTGAGATGAAGTACCAACCTTACAAAATAGTAGATCAAAGATTGTTGTTTTCTAAGATCTGTAGACTATTTATGGAGATGCTGACAGTTGATACCAAACCGGAACACAGAGACAGACAAAATCCAAAAATCTTTTTCCGTTCCAATGTCGTCTTATGAAAAAGGTCAACCCTGTACCACTTTTGCCAACTCGATCTACTCAACTTCGAAAGTGTCCCTGTTCACACAGTCTAAAATAAATCTGAAAAGGGTATCCAGATCTGGTCTCAGATCTACAGTCCCGGACCTGTACCTACAAGAAAAAAAGTTTTTTTTTTGTGGGGGAGTGGTTTGCCTTGGTAAAACCCCAGTTTTGGAATTAACCTTATAATATAATTGAAATTGCAGAGATAAACAAAGTAAACACATAAATTCACCTTGCTTATATGGAAGCCCTTATGGCGGATTTGAATTGGTGAATCCACAAGTATGTATGCATAAAATAGATCTAGAATGTAGAATGTATCATGTAGGATGTCTTCAATCAATCGCTTGTAGATCTCCAACACCAAGTCTTGAATGGGTTCTTGAATTTGGAAGAGGCTTGGAAGAAGGTGGATGAAGAGATCACC
>MU224083.1:3017574-3031242 GCA_018584345.1 Thuja plicata
AAGAATCCAGTCATGCATGCGAAGACTAAACACATTGCCATCAAGTATCATTACTTAAGAGAACAAGTTCAAGAGAAAGAAGTTATACTTGAATATGTGCAATCAAAAGAACAATTGGCTGATATCTACACCAAGCCACTGCCGAAGGATACATTTGAATACCTAAGGAAAATACTAGGGGTAAAACCCATGTCTAATAGTCACTAAAAGGACTGACAACTGCATCAGCAATATATTATCAGAATATCATTCAAAACTGATGCAAGCACAAACTGAACTTCAAAGCTACATATATATACAGAAAGGTATATATCATAATCAAGCACTAGAGCAGATTGTTATTTTGATAATGGATAAGGGAAATTCAAGGAATATATTATGAAAAAATTGGTTGACAGAATGTCAGATATTTATGAAAATATTTGTTTGGCATTAATGTCAAAGGGAGAGAATGTTTCCATATTATCATCAGAAACTATTCATTATCAGATTACTCCAAACAGGGAGAGATCATATCCAAAGGGAGAGAATTGATATAAAAGTTGCAAACAAAAGACAGAGACATCAAAGAAGTGGAATAGTCAAAGATAATTTTGACACCAACAGAGGTCACAACACATTAGAAGAAGAAAAATGAAATCTGCAAGAATCAAATCTAAGCTTACACAGAGCTTACCGACGGTCAGACATTTTATCGGTTATCAAAACAAACTGTTTGGTAATTTGATGAATCTCAATAATTGTATTTCATATTATATTAGAAATAATATAGTGTGATAATATAGTATGTTGCCATCAATGCCAAAGGGAGAGATTGATGACATGTAACTGATTAAATAGTTGACTATATTAAGTTGAAGATGATGCAAGACATTAAATCAGTTAATGGTTTGTATTGTCATTGATGTCAACTTGATATCATCTATATGGTCATACACACAATGCCAAAGACATCAGAGAATCAATGAAATAAAGGTTATGCTTTCAGAAATGCATAAAAGTCAAGTATTCACTAAGTGATAGAATACATCAGCGGAGTGCACGCCATCGGTAAAGATAGAGATAAAGTCACAGTGATGCCCGACGAGTAGAAGATAGTGTTTCCCGATGAAGCAGAATCAAAGGATGCCTGATGAGATAAAAATAGTGTTGCCCAAATAGCAAGATCCAATGATGCCCGACGGACGGAGATCCTGAAGCTAACTGAAGTCACACCGACGAAACTAGCAGTTGTCACCGCCGACGAACTGCAGAATTGACCGACAGAACAGAGAGATCAGAAAATGACAAAATATCTAGCTGGCAGAGCTAAAGGATAGACTTAACTGGTTGTTTTATTTATTTTATTCAACCACAGTTAAGTAAATGATTTGTATAGTTGGCAAGAAGATAACTACGAGATAAATTAGGAGTTAAAGCCATAAATCAATTTGGCTGGATTATTTTTCACGCCAAGAATCAAGAATCAAGAATCAAGAACCTAGAATTAAGGAAAATAATGTCTATAAGAGACAAACATAATTCACTCTCTGTGTGGATGAGCAAGAAATCAAATACACGGGGGAGTGAACTGATAGAAGATGCTGAAGAAGAAAATGATGAAGGATTAACTTCATGCAGTCCTGATCAATCAAGCTGAGGGAGAGCTAAAGAATTATGCAGACACCGACGGACAGAGAAGTAGAGCATCATAGAGCAGAAAGAGTTAAGTACAAAGGAATTGCATTGATACATTGATCAGAAAGATATTGTAAGTAAATAGATCTAAAAATCTACAATTCAGTTGCATTAGAAACAGGTCATTTTGTTTTAGTTTAACCATTGAAGCATTAAGTCTCTTAACAGAGCAGGACTTAACAGTCTTTTGTAATAGAGGTATATCCTAACAGATTACCAGAAGGTTGACTCATGATAGTAGCACTGGTCTTACCTAAAGCCTATTGACAGTCCAAGAAGGAGGATGATTCAAGGATGGTAGTAAGATTTGCATAAAGCCTATTGACAGTCATGAGACTGATTCAAGGATGGTAGCGTAGATGCCAGATACTTAGTGACAGCCTATGTATTGAAAATCCTCTAACAAGGTCACACTTAACAGTGTATTTGTAACCTTTAACAGGGTTGGCTCCTAACAAGGCTCACTTTAGAAGAGTAAAAATTTGGGGTACCGGTCCCAGTGGTTTTTCCCTTAACAGGGTTTCCACGTTAAAATCCTTGTGTTATGTGTGTATGATTTATTACTTTATTGTTTTACATTATACCTATGCATTTATGGATTGACTGGTACACTCTGCATATTTACTAAGTATCAGTAAATACAGTTTACTACTTATCGGTTATCAAGAAGAATAAGGACAGACAAGGTAAACCGACAGACAGTTGTTTGTTTCAAATATTTCAAAGGCATACATCTTGTAGGGACTTAATAATTTGAGAAGTACTGATTGGTGGATTAAAGTTTGAAATTGGATAAAGGTTTAAGGCCACTGATTCACCCCCTCCTCTTAGTTATTACTAACAGATAATGTTGTTCATGATGATAATGATAGTGATGGTGAAAATGATGAATTTACTCCTCATAGTGATATTTCCATTAATTTTAAGAGAATTCCTAAATGATTTAAAGATTTACTTAATGAAGGTGATGATTATATTACTAGAATGGGTGGTCTTAGACCTAGGAGACTTAATTATTGCAACTATGCTTTGATGTCTTCTCTTATGCATACTAAAGATCCTCAAACTTTTTCTCAAGATAAAAATCAACCTCATTGGAAAAATGCTATGCAAGATGGATATGATAGTTTAATTTCTAATAATACTTGGGATTTAGTTACTTTACCTCATGGAAAAAATCTTGTTTCATGTAAATGGTTATATAAAACTAAGTTGAATGCAAATAATGAAATTAGTAAGTTTAAAGCTAGACTAGTATCAAGAGGTTTCTCTCAAGTTGAAGGAATAGATTATAACGAGACCTTTGATCCTATTGCAAAAATTCCTACTATTAAATTTGTTCTTGATTTAGCTGCTAAAATGAATTGGCCTATTCACCAAATGGATGTTAAAAGTGCCTTTTTAAATGGTGATTTGCATGAAGAAATATATATGTCTCAACCTCCTGGTTTTATTAAAGAAGGTAATGAACATCTTTTATGTAAACTAAAGAATTATGGTTTAAAACATTCTCCTAGAGAATGGTATTCTAAAATTAATGCTTTCTTTATTTCTCAAGGTTTTTCTAGAAGTAAAAATGATCCTAAGTCGTATATCAAGCATAGTGAAAATGACATTATTATTATCATTCTTTATCTTGATGATTTGATTCTTACTTAAAGTTCTAATGATTTAATTTCTAATATTAAGTCTCAACTTAACCAAAAATTTCAAATGACTGATTTAGGACTTGTACATTATTTCTTAAGAATACAAATTTGGCAAACCCCTAAGGGTATTTTTATTTCTCAAAGAAAATATGCTAAAGATCTTCTTGATAGATTTCATATGAATGATGCTAATCATGTTTCAATTCCATGTGAATTAAGAACTAAGTTAATGATAGATATGTAATCTCCGTTTATAGATGCTACTCCTTATAGACAACTTGTTGGAAGTTTAAATTATCTAACTCTCACTAGACCTGATATATCTTTTAGTGTTGGTTTAATTTCAAGGTTTATGTCCAAACCTCAACAAACTCACTTCAAAATTGCTAAAAGAATATTAAGATATATTAAAGGTGCTCTTGATGTAAGATTATTTTATGATGCAAATTCTGATTTTACATTAAAAGGATTTACTGATTCAGATTTAGGTGGAGACCCCAATGATGGGAAATCTACTTTTGGTTATTGTTTCTTTCTTGGTTCAGGTGATATATCTTGAAAAAGTAAAAAAGATCAATCTGTCTCACTATGTTCTACTGAAGCTGAATACAAAAGTTGTACTAATGCCTCTAAGGAAGGTTTATGGCTTAGAATAATTCTTGAAGATTTTGGTCTACCTCAATAGGAACCTACACCTTTATATTGTGACAATCAAAGTACAATAGCCTTGGAAAAGAATCTGGTCTACCATGCAAAGTCAAAGCAAATTTATCTCCACCATCACTTCATTAGAGAGCAAATTGAAGAAAAGAAAGTTTCACTCATCTATTGCAAGGGTGAAGATCAAGTTGCAGATATTTTGACAAAGCCTCTTTCTAGAGAGAAATTTGAATTTCATTGTAAAAATTTGGGTTTGATACCCCTTGATGTAAATCCCCCAAGTAAAGATTAAAGGGGGGTGTTAGAAATTAATATTTCCTTGGTGAAAATATGTAATTGAAGGATAAACCAAGGTATCCTATATTGTATTTTTCCTCTAGTCCAAGTAGGAGGACATGTTACAATTTTGTAATTCCTTTAATAAGGAAATTAGATATTCCTCCTTAGGAGGAATCTCACATTTGGAAAACACACAATGTGAATGTGGCATGCATAGAAGATGAGAGTTACATGCAAACTCCTCCAGTCATCTCTATTTGAGAGATGCCTCTCACACACACTTCCTCAATAATATTTTATCTTTACTCACTTCTCCTCACATTCTCATCTTGCTCTCAATATTGTATTGAGCTTATTGCTCTCATTCTTTAGGCCCTGTTCCATATTCATATTATTCACAAGAGATTTTTTCTTTTGTTTTTCCCCTTTCAAATCCTTGTGTTCTTGTTTTGGTTCTTGGAGCACTTTGGTGATCTTTTGGCTTGATACTTTGAAGAAATTCCTCTCTCTCTCTCTCTCTTGGTGAACCTAGTAAATTCATTTCATGCACTCACACTTGGATTCTTTCCTTTGCTCTACTATTTTTTTATTATTCCTAACATTAAAACATGTCATACAAGACTTGATATATGACAAAACTATCACCGTTGATGGATACCATTCGAATAGTGATCACAAAGCTTTCAAATAACCACTTCCCTCTTATGAACAAGGAGAATCATCAAAGAATCAAGGAGCCAAAGTGAACTACACCTACACTAATAATGACAATGTGATCTATATTCTTGAACCATGTGACCAATCAGTTAATGTGATCATAATCAAGGATAAGAAAGAGTTTGAATCTTTCAATGCTATGACGAGAAATCAATCTAAGGTTACTCTTAAGGGGTGTCCTCCTCATCCAAACAAACCATCATGACAACAATAAAACCTTCGGCATAAAAAAAATTGTCTCATCAATCCAACGATAAATTACAACCTTGTTGATCAGTTACAATGAACCCCTACTCAAATTTATTTTCTAGAATTGCTTAAAATCTTACCATCACATAAGGAGATTCTTGAAATTTCCCTTTTGGAAATGGTCATGCCAAAATACCTTTTTGTTGATCAGTTCTAAAAATTGGTGGGTCATGTGACCTCACATCACTACTTGTCTTTATCAGAAGAAGATGATAAGTCACTAAATAAACCTCATCATCAAACTTTGCACATCAAGGTCTGGATACATAAGCATAGAGTCAAAAACATCTTGATAGATGGAGGCGTTGGTTTGAATATTTTTACTCTCAAACTTGTAACAATATTAGGATTTTCAAAGCATGCTATGGGTCCAAGAAGGAAAATAACCATAAAAGAATATGACAAAGAAGAGAGGTCATCAAAAGGGTTATTTGTGTTGCCCATCAAAGTGGGGACAATAAAGAGAGATGTAATATGCGAAGTGCTAGATTTTCATTTATCCTACAACATCTAATTAGGAAGGTTGTGGATCCATGATATGCATGTCATCCCATAAACATATCATCAGTGTGTGAAGTTCCCACATAATGGAGTAGAAGTCTCTATCCTAGCTGATAGTAGCTACTCATGCAACAACTTGAAATAAGTTGACAACATGGTCCCACATAACAAAGAAGCATTCAATGGTAAAGAAGCTATGATTTATAGAGAAGTTATCATGAGAAATTTTAAGGAGAAATTAAATATCAAAGACATGAGAATGAGATAATATCAGTTACATCCCTTTTCATCTATGACCAACCTCTCTACGTCTCCCAGGTCTTATGGAAAATCCTCGTCATCATTTAAGACTTCTAGTACCTAGACATCAATAATACATGAAGGAATGGGTATGGTAAAGGCAAGTGTCTCTCTTGTAGAGGAAAATGAGGAAAAGTTTTTCCTTACCTGGATCTACAGAGGAGAAGATCATGATAAAGAGGTCAAGCATGTTGAAATATCCTCACAAAAGTATAAAAAGGGTACAAATCATGTAACAAATGGGGTATGAAGGAAAGGGAGCCCTAGAAAAGAATAAAAGATTGATCGAGCCTATACACATAGAGTTATGAAGCCCAAAAGACAAAACAGGGCTAAGAGATCATGAGAAAAAACTCAACCCTTCCTCCAAGGATGACCCTATATTTGATCAAGCAAAGGACTCCAAGGATGAATTTGGAGAAGAGGAAGAAATTACGCAGTTATCTTTTGAGAGGTTCTTGCATATACAAATAGAGAATCTTTATTTCCAGGGAGAACCATACAACCCACATTAATTAAGAGGTCCCTTAAAACCAAATGAACCAATATTACAACAATCACAAGAAGAAGGTCACTCAAGCCAAGAATAAAATCACCTAGCCGAAGAAACATCGACGAGCCAACAAAAATAGGGTGATTCACATGAAAATGAGTTAGGCCAAGAATGAGAAAATGGATAAGAGGAAAGACACCCTAACTTGGGGTAGTTGGTCAGTGTTACTCACATACCTTATCTAACTTACTTCATGTAGCCAAGAGTACAATAGATCAAGACATTTTCACCTTAACCGATATCAATACAAGGGACTAAAATACAAACATCAGCACAAGAAGATGAGGGTGAAATAGGAGAGGAGAGTAGCTCAAGTTAGGATGAAGGAGTTCCTATGACTATAGCACAATACCTAAGTAGATCTAATGACAATGAAACTTGTTCTCATGAGTACAAGTTTGGTCAAGGTATGGAAAGTGACCTAGAAGAAAAACATCCTCTCTTGGGGCAACTAGTCTATACTACTCATGTCTCAGATGTACCACATTATGTTGAAACAAGTTCTAATGAGTATGAATGGGTTTCCTTTTCTGATACCACAATGGATATTGAGGTTGACATCATTCCTAAGTATACACCTCAGTTTGAACAAGGAGAAAGCTCAAATGCTACCCAAATGAAAGTTCTTCCCCCGAGCATGAATTGGAACTTTGGAAATAATGTCAAGGATCTCAATACCAGAACTAGATCAACTCCAAGAATTGAGATTGTTCCTTTGAGAACTTTCCTTGACCGAGCAGTTGGACAGGAGGAGGTTTGAAACCCTACCATTAGATCAAATGAGTATATTCATGTAATAATAATGATGACTTTGATAGTTATGTTAGGATGCTTCATGGTCTAGGCATTCCTTCTGAGAGTAACTTATTAGATATTCTCTTACCAGTCAAATATTTTGATCATGATAATGCGGTGTTATCCCTAGAGTCAACTCGATCCTTTTCCCTAATACATCTTGAACTCATTGAGTGGAATCCAAGAAAATTTGTAAACCTAATTCCCTGCCCAAATGACTATACCTTTGTATGATACCTAAATGATATTGAACCCCTTACCTCTTCCACTAGTGTAGTGAGCCTGAACATGATAGAGGGGGATATCAAGTTTTTCAGTCTTAAAAAGAAGAATTAAAAGAAAAAGAGGTCTGGCAGTGAAAACCACATTGTGGCAGTGTTAAAGCCCAAAATAGAAAAAAAAATGTTGTATCCAATGGTGAAAACCTCTTAGCGGCATTGTAGGATGGGAAGATTGATATACTACCTGATCATTTCCAAGAGAGATCTTTAGTACTTATAGAGCCTATGCAGCTGGTCAACTTTGGAACAATGGAATCACCTCAGCTGAAATACCTAGCACAGTCTTTGTCTGAAAAAGAGAAGAAATAACTCACTCATTTTTTCATGAATAAAAATATCAGCTTTCCTTGGTCCTACTCAGATATGCCAAGATTTGACACAGATTTGATAATGCATCACTTGTCCATTTCTCCCAGAGTAAAACCAGTCAAATAAAAACTTAGGAAAATACATCCTCGCATGGCATTATTGGTTAAAACTGAATTAGATAAGTTACTGAAAGAAGAATTCATAAGAGCTATTGCTTATGCTGTCTGTATCTCAAATATTTTGTCTTTTTCTAAAACTGACAAATCAATCAAAGTATGCACAGATTTTTGAGATCTAAACAAAGCTTATCCAAAAGACAACTTTCCACTTCCTAATATCAACATGATTGTAGATCTCACAATAGGATATGGAATTTATTCCCTAATGGATGGCTTCTCAGGTTACAACCAGATAAAGATAACACCTAAGGATCAAGAGAAGACAACTACTTGTGCTTGGGGAACATTTTGCTAGAACATCATGCCTTTTGGTCTTAAAAATGTGGGAGAAACATATCAAAGAGCTATGACAACTATATTCCATGATATAATGCATAAGAACATGGAAGATTATGTTGAGGATACCTAAGATAAATCATAAAAAAGAACTACGCACATGGCCGACTTAGAGAAGATCTTGGATAGGATGGAAAAATTCAAGTTGAGATTGAACCCAAAGAAATATGCCTTTGGTGTAACATATGGAAAAATCCTTGAATATATTATATTGCAAAAAGGCATTGAATTTTATCAAGAAAAGGTGAAGGCGATAATGAAGATGCAACCACCAAGGAATATTAGTCAAATCAGAATATTGCAAGGAAAGCTACAATCAATCAGAAGGTTCATCTCACAATTAGCAGATAAAGATCAACCCTTTATAGAGACATTTCATAAAAGCGTAACATTCATGTGGGATGAAGGGTGTGAAAATAATTTCCAAAAGATCAAGGAGTACTTATAAAATCAACATATTCTAATGGCACTCATACGAGGAAATTCTTGCCTACTATACATATCTTCTACAACAACATCTCTTGGAGCTTTACTTGCACAACATGATGAAACAAGGAAAGAAAGAGAAATATACTACATTAGCTGAACAATGGTTTCCTGTGAACTCAATTACACAATCATAGAAATGGCTTTCTTAGTATTTGTATTGACTTAAAAAAATTCAGACATTACATGTTGGCACATTCAGTTAAGTTAATTGCAAAGATTGGTCATTTTAAGTATCTATTAAACAAAGAAACCTTGACAGGCAGGATAGAAAATGGGTAATAATACTAAGTGAGTTTGACATCGAATATATAGATAGGAAGGTCATTAAGGGGCAAGTCATTTTTGATCACCTTGCGGATGCTCCTCTTCAAGATAGTAAACTGCTAACCATTGAGTTCCCTAATGAAGCTATCCTACATTTGACATAACACTCATGGAATATGTTCTTTGATGGATTGTTCACACAACAAGGGTCTGGTGCTGGTGTACTTTTCATAGCTCCCCAAGGATATAAGATTCCTAAATCTTACTAAATATTTTTTCCTTGCACAAACAATATTTTTGAGTATGAAGCCTTAGTGAATGGGTTAAAGTTAGCTATTGAGTGGAAAATAATGGAATTGCACATTTATGGAGACTCTTAGTTTTGGTTAAGTGAAAAACAGGTTTTGAAAGGACCTGAAACCTTGTACAAAAAAACTTAGAAACATAGAGTGTTAAGCAACCAAAGAAACTACTATGACACAAAACCAAACACACCAAAGGGAGCAAACAAGTGTTCCCACAAGAATGAAACTGAAACTAGACCAACAAGCCAAAAAAGGGCAATCAAGAAAATCATTTAAGCCCACCCTTGTGTGACCATAAAATCATATCAAAAGAAGGCTTGGGAGACTTTAATTTATTTCCTTTAATAGTTGTCCATACTTCCTCCACCTTCTTAGCATCACTTTGCCTAGCCAAAGAATTAGCAAAAAAACCCATAGCCTAAAAAGCAAGGCTGGCCATACCAGCATCAACTAGGACATGGACAACATCTCCACAAATCCCCAAATCCCCCCCGGAATATCCTAGGAAATATAAACCATAGAACCAGCATGTTGAACATCTTACCTAGAGACAACATCATCTATCTAGACAAGGACAATAACAACTGCAACATCCAAAAAGAAAGCATAATTTGTCTAAACCAAGACAACATCCGAGGAAGAAACATTAGAATCAACAGAAGAGAGAGAATCCTGAGAGGGGAACCATCGATACACCCAGCTTGAGGAACTTTTCTAACCATATAATGGTGGTCAACAACACCCACCACCAATAAGGCAGCTTCTTCAATTTTGTCCTATCAGAAAAACAATGAGAAACAATATGGCCAGTATTATGACACTTTCTACACCTGAATGGGATTCCCTCATAATCTAGATTCTGGATCTATGAGCCCCTAGGAGAATCCAAAGTGATCTTCTCCGGGAGACCCTTAGAAACATCTACCTCCACAAGGATACAAGCATACATCGGGTGAAAAATGTCAGAGGATACCGAATCCATCATTTGAAAAAACCCAATAGGCTCTCCCACATATTCCAAAATAGAATCTAGCCAGAGATGCAGGGGAAGATTCAGAAGCCTCACCCATAAAGGAATTTTATTAAAAGACTCAGTAAGAGGATCAAAATCCTAATGCCAAGGGTTTTCCATCAGGGGGAAATTCTCCTCCCAGGTAAAACAATTGTCACACAAATAGTGTTCCTATCTTTAGCACTATCAAACTTTGCAATAAAAAACCCTTTCCCACAGGAAATATATAAACAGTATTAGTTAAAATAGGCTCCCAATGTTTGGAAATCCATGCATGCAGGTCCACTAGAGAAGGCCAAAAAGCCCTAAATATAAAGATAACAACATTAGTGGAAAATAACTACACCATATTAAAGATCTCATCAACTATATCATTTTCCGGATTCACCACTATGGGTTCACTTACAGTCACAGGTGTAATGGAACCCCTTCTCCCAGAAGTAGGTAGAGCAGAGGCCAAAGCTCCATTAATTTTTGCTTCAAAATAATCCATGTCTGCATAAGAGGTAGAGCCACCACATGCCCCATGCCCAACAGACAAAGGAAGCATAGATGATCCCCCACTGACGCCCCCATGACCAGCTAAGCTAGGAACCAATGCACTTGCAAAGACCTTCGCACCTACAAGGCCTTGTAAGCCTATTGAGTGGGAGACAACAATGAGAGCAAGAGATTTCAAAAAAAAAACTCTAACCAAGGTTCAAACCTCAAGGTTTTGTCTCTACCGTGTTAACAATGGATCATATGGAGACTCTTAGTTAGTAATCAACCAAGTCAATGATTTATAATAGACTAAAGATGGAAATATTACACCATACAAGAGAATGGTTGATGACCTAAAGAAACATTTTTTTTATCACATTCCAACAAGTCCCAAGAGAAGAGAACAAACTAGCCGACACCATGGCTACTTTAGCCTCAATGTTACAACTGGAAGAACGTCAATTTTTCTATGACTTCCTAGTGGAAGAACTCCCCTTTCCAGTATATGATTCCCCAAAATCCCAAATACTATGTTCAATTGTGGGTACAAAGTCCTCTAGATATAGCCAGATATACTCATACCTATCAGACCAAAAAATACCTAATGACCTATCTAGAAATGAAAATAGAAACCTTATAATAAATGCATCACGTTACTTAATGATTGCTAACAATTTGTATAGACGAGGTCTAGATGGTACTCTTCTTAGGTTTCTAGAATGAAAAGAGTTTGAACATGCGCTAAAAGAAGTCCATGAAGGTATTTGTGGGTCTCATTCGAATGGCCTCTCATTATACAAGACACTCTAAGTACTAATGGCCTTCAATGGAGAAGGATATCATTCAATTCCCCAAATCCTACAAGAAATGCCAACTACACGGTAACTTGAACCACGCTTCTGCTAGAGAGTTGTTTCCATTTATAACACACATTCCAACAATGTGCCTTTGACTTGGTGGATAAAATATATAATTCATCATCCAACGGGCGCAAGTTTATCATCACTTCCATGGAGTACTTAACAAAGTGGGTAGAATTTGTCCCTTTAATCAGGGTGACTGGTAAATAGGTGTCAATGTTTATCCTCAGATATATCATTTGCAGGTACGCAATACCTTCCTCTATTGTAACTAATAATGGGAGACAATTCAAGAAAAAAGACATTGATGAACTATGTGAGAAATTCCATATTACCCAAAATTGTTCCTTTATATAATACCAACAAGGGAATGGAAAGGCTAAACCATTGAACAAGACCATATTGAAATCTTACATAGAACAGTGAGACAAATAGGAAAGGATTGGCATATCCAGTTGAATCCAACTTTATGAGCTTGCCAAACAAGTATCAGCATGCCTATAGGGGCAACGTCGCTTGCACTAGTGTATGGTGTAGAAGTAGTATTACCTATTGAGGTAGAAATTTCATCGCTTAGAGTCTCTTTACAAGGACTCATAACTAATGAATATTATCATATTTCTAGAATTCAAGAATTAGAATTGTTTGATGAAAGAAGACAAGAAGCATTTGACCATCTGAGGGTCTACTAGAAAAGAATGTATAGAAGCTATAACAAGAAAGTGAGACACCGATAATTTTAGGTTGGTGATCTTGTACGTAGAGAGAATCTTAAGAATCAACAAAATCAAGAACTGAAGGGAAATTTTGAACCCAACTGGCTAGGTCCCTTCATGATTACTACAAAATTTGGATCTAGAACCTATCAACTGTCAATTCTAGAAGGAGAAACATTCCTTGATCCAATCAACACTCTCCACCTGAAAAAGTTCCACAGCTAAACATCCTAAGAAAGAGAAGTTCCTGTACAGAGAAAATGTTCATGAAAAATGCCAAAAATAGAAAAAGAAGAAAAATAATTTTTTTTTTGAAAAAGTCTTGAAAAAATGACCATCCTGGTGAAAACCTAGCAATAGACACATTGATGAATAAAAAAAAATGTAAAAAATGAAAAAATACAAAAAAAATGAAAAGAAAAAAAGTGCCTTGGTGAAAACCTGGTAAACATGCACCTCGGTAGAAAAAATATAAATTCTGTCAAGTGGTGAAAACATGGAAAATAGGTGTCACTTGTAACTAATGCTCCATCTATCAATGTGTAGCTTTGCTATCCTATCTGCATGGGCCTCATCTCACTTTCCAACATGTATATACCTTTAGTCACTTTTGTGACCTTGTGCAAATCATAACAATTTGCGTCTTGCCATCATGGATTGGGATCAATCAATGTCTTAGTCCTAGGAGCTCACACCTTGCCAAGGGAAGTTTCCTAGAAATTTTGGCAGCCAAGCCAACATCTTGTTAGTCAATCATCTTATAAATCAGAGTTAGTCATCTTGGTCTCTCACCAATTGGATGATTTTACACTAACACAAGGGTGTTTTTAAACACTACAAAGCCAAAATCAAATACTGTTTCTTAATACTATCATTGTAATACCCACCTCCGAGTTTGCTTTTCTGGTTCGGTTGCCGAACTCTTTAAGGCCTTTTTATGTATGTGTGGGTTATTTCAGTTGGTTTAAAGGATATTTATGTATCATGTTTTAGTATGTTATTGATTCATTGCTTAGAGTGTTATATCTCCTATTTGCATATGATTTATGGTTAT
>MU224083.1:3034562-3060866 GCA_018584345.1 Thuja plicata
ACTTAATAATAAAACTTGAGGATTACATTAAATACAAGATTAGTTAGCATGTTGAGCGTCCGGGGTCCAGAGTGACTAGACCAGGGTAAACTCAACTAGATGATGCTTGAGGGTCCGGGGTCCATAGAGACCAGTCCCGAGTAACTCGAGTATATTACCATATGATGACACTCCCATAGCATGTAGCCTAAGTCTCCTCTATAGGTCTTGTGGTACCTTTTATGGTTGTGTCTTGGACACTTGGCTCTTTAAGTCAATATTTGATTTATGTTGGTATTTTGGATATCTTATGTATGTTCTTTTTATCTTTGGATGATGTACCTTGTGTGATCTTGGATTTCCAGTTGTCTTGGTCTTTCCATCCTTATGCTTTTGCTTTAGTCTTTCTCGTTGTGATCAGAAAGCTTCTAGGATCTTCCTATGTGTTTCTTTATGATGGCTTGTATACCTTTGATTGTCTTCATGTTGTATACCCGTGTGAGTGGGCTTGTTATTATCTCCTCAGCACGGTGGGAGTGGACCTTTGGTTCCACGCGGTCGGGTGGTAGTGATTCTTATTACCATTGAGATCCGACGGTTCTTCTTTTTGCTTGGATGATCCTTGTTGCAGTTATATCTTCTGACTCTTTTGGAGACTTGTACAATTTCATGAGCTGTATCATGTGTATTCATCATGTTTATCTTAGGAGGTTTTGATCTTATCATATCAGTTGTAATCTTGTAATAGTGTATCGGATGTTATACCTGTATTAGTTGTTGTATCATACTTGTATTAGAGTGATTACTACATACCCTGTGACATGTGTAGAGGATGTGAGTTATGAGATGTATATTATTGGATTTGTTTGATGTTTCCTTTGTGTTAATTCTTTATAGTTGTTATTCGTAGATTATCTTGCTTAAGTGATTCTATGTCAAGGAACCCTTGAGGATTGTTATCTGTGTATGAGTTGTTCTTATGTGTATGTCATGTATCTCATTGCATTGCTTCCGCATCGTTATCATTATTATTTGTAAACATTTAAAAAAAATTATCCTTTTAACTCAGTGTCAAGTTTAGGTTAGTTCTCCTGGGTTCCCTGGTGGGGCATTACAATCATTAGACACATCAATGTTTTAAAACACTCATCGGATGAACTAGGGGCATTTAGATGCAACAAAGTGGGACAAGCAACAATCAAAGGATGAAAATGAAACCAAACCTTTTTGATGTTATGATTGATCATACCTCCTATGTAACTTGATGATATCTTTGGATTAGAGAAATAATGCAAGACATTGATTTTCATTTGGGTGCTGACTATTATCATTGATTTTTGAGTATTATGCCTTCCTGGTAACTCAAAGATGTCTAATGACAGGAGAAACAAGGATTATCGGCATAATCATTTTTCTTTGACTTCTGCTTGCGGATGTGGCTCTGATGATCCGAAAAGGTCAAGTAAATTGGTTATCTATGGTAAGCGCCTCCATTTTATATGGTATGTGTCACATCTTGACTCCTTTTTATTTGAACACTAAGGTGAGATCAGAGCTATCTCCTTATCTATTAATTTATTTTTTCATGCAAAGGCACACCCATGGTCATCTTGGCTCTAAAATGCCTTGATGTTGGTGTCCCTTTGAAATATAAAATTGAAGCAATACTTAGGTCATCTAGCCCCTAATGTCTTGATGCTTACATTTTCTTTCCACAATTTATCCGATGAAAGTCATGGTCATATCCTCATGGTCCCAGAGGTACCAGTGAGGGTTATATTGACTCAAATGTCCCAAAATTATCAATGATAATAAAAATAGCTAAAAGACAAAAGAGACTAAGTGCCCTATCTTGCATTCATCATAGGATTGCATTTAGTTTTAGCATTGTGACGCTGCTAGAATCTCAAGAACTGAATGACATTCCTCGCCTCACTAGTCAATTGCAGACATCATCCTCGACTCGAATCAACTAGATCTAAACACATTACCTACCATAAAATTTGGTGGCCCACATCATCAGATCATATAAAAGGGCATTTAGTGCTAAAATTTCAATTCATTAAACATATTAATGAGCTTATGACATAAAAATTGAAGCAAGAGAAAGAGATACTGATTACATTACTATGACATCAAAAGAGTACAGATAACATCAATGAATCCATACACTGTACAATTCTACAATGAAATTAAATCCAAAATGAATAAATATATCCAACAACATGAGAAATAAAGGAAATAAACATATCCATCAACATAAAATGAAGTAAAGTATAGGTATCCATGACAAACAAAAGATGCAAAACATTCATCACAAGAGATATCAGCAAAGGGATCATAAACATCATATGAAAACATAAAATAAGAAAAATGAAATGTCTCCTACATCATCAAGGATATAAATTCTGATTACAAAGTGTTTGTATAAGTGAATCAACATCAATGATTCAGGATCGGTATGATTAGTATCATTATAAAACTATACATCATGTATGTCAAAGTGCATCATGTATACAATGTCTCAAGGTCAAAAGAGGAGAAGCAGGAGGAAACAAGTATCATTTCTTGCTCCCACCCTTAGCACCATCATGGGGATGAGGAGGTGGGGCTTCATTTAAGAGGATGTGGAGGGATAGCTCCCTCTAATCTAGAAACAAACTATGAACATGTAGGCACCCTGTTCGCCTCAGGCACGACTCTAATCTACAAAGTGTAATAGTATGATGACCTCACTCCCCAGTAAGTCACAACATGTTGAGCATGGTCTTGGGCCATGGTCATCTCCTAGAGGCGATGATCTCTATCTGTGATTGTGCGGTCCCACTAAGCTATTTATGGTTGTACCACTGTAATATCTCTCTAGCTGTCAGACCCATGCTCTCAAAGATCTAACAACATCTGAACCAGATCCTTCTCTCTCAGGTACCTCTATCGAGGGTAGCTCAGATACAAGAATATCTTCCATAGGCCCCTTCCCTCTAGCCTCAGTGGAAGGTTTGGGTATATCTCCATGAGGTGGGTGACCTCTGTCAACTCGATGTCACACCAACTATTCTCCCTCCTCATCCTCATAAACATCCTCCATGCACCAACAAAACCTAAAGTTCCACCCTCCCCATGCCTACATGACTAACCCACAGCCACTCAAATCGAGCTGGATCCCGAAGTACCCACCTTTCCTCTAGTATATCCTCTAGTAGGTGGCTCATCATCAATGCATGGAGATCTCTCTGCTTGATCAGTGAAACAAGGTGCCAGATTAGCTTCTATGCGTCATCCATAAGAGGGAGTGATGCCAATATTTGTAATCTCAGGCATGTACTCTTACATTGTAGGTTGAAGGTTGCAGACCTCTTGTAATACTAGGTCATAAGATAACCTTGGGCCCCATCCCTGGATCTCCTCATCAACATAATGAGCATAAGCTATGAACTCTGTGGAGGTATCCTATTAACGACCAAACTGTAGCCATACCTTGGTGATGGTGAATCTCTCCATAACAGGGGCAGATCTACCAATGAGAGATCAACTATAAAATATGAAGGAGAGCTTTCTGTGAGCGTTAGACCATCTCTTAGTGCCAACGTATGGTCTCCAATCTAAAAATGTTAGATTATCAAGTTGTCATCTCCAATAATTTTTCTTATCCAAATTTTGTTCTTGAACATAGCCTGTGTATCTATAAATGTATGGTTGGCTTTCCCTACGAGATCCATCTGTCACCAACTGAGCAATGGGAAGATGCTCCCACACCCAGATGTATAGCACCAAAACTCTTGTAGCCATACTCCTACCTCTCATATATACTACCTCATACAACTCTTTGTGCATGTGGACTAGTAGGTAGGAGCCCCAAGAAAAATTCTTGGGGGTAGCCAACATATGCAATAGGATCCAACCCTAACCACATAAGAAGATCTGCTGGCTCCTATTCGACATCAGAACACAACCTATCAAACCGACCATGATAGAGGGAAGAGGGTAATCAACAAAGTAGTGGGCCATGATATGATCCCATGTAAGATGCCTATCCAAGGTGGTATGGTTCCCAAAAAATTATTGCAATGCTGCAATACCTTGAGCGGGATCCTAATAGTAATAAACCAAATCTTCTATAAAAGGAATGCAAGGATCCTGTAGACATCCTCAAGTGTCACCGTGATCACACCAGTGGGAAATTAAAAATTATTATGCTCCAAATGAAACCTCTTTGCCTGAGAAGTCAGTAACCCATGATTCACACAAATATTGGGAATCTCAATGAGCTTATCAAGCCCACACTAGTCAAGGACAACCCTATCCTAGTCTGAAATATTGCGCACTAACCGCATGGTCTACAGATATGTGCAATGAAACTAAGGATCAATCAACTAAATGTCCATCACAAATCAACATAAAATGCATCAATATTTGATCAAATCGAGTGATACATGCAATCATCAGAAGTAAGAAGCATAATAGAACAACAAGAATGAAACATATAAGTCAAAATACAAATTATGATGATCAGATGAAGGAGAAATAATTCCTAAAATATGCCACTATTTTGCATGTGATACAAGATAGTTCACCATATTATTGTGTAATAATTCTCACTGAACCATACCATGAAACACTATGATGCGATAAATCTCATTGCATCACACGAAGTAAGGGGAAATTTTGGGAAAGTTCATGTGTTACAAGGGTAAAGATGAAACGAAAAAACTCTACAAGCGAAACAATAATCTTTTTTAACCATAGTATCATACAAGATTTCCTACCAGATGATACAATGAAGTTTATCATCATATGAGAAAATGAAAAGGACATATAAAAAATGTGAAAAAAATCCCAAAAATGCATGAAAATATGTAAAACAAGGATTGGATTCAATCACTTATAGGTGGTCCATAGTTCCTTGGCCAGTTGTGGCGTCTGAGGAGTTCGAATTTGTGATTTTGGAATGGTACATGCATCTTTTCTCGCAGAAGGGCTAAAAAGTTCTCCAAAAGTCCAAAGTAAAAATAAAATGAAAATGACCCCTCAAGGCCCTTTTATAGCCACTTTGACCTAATTTTCAAAGTCATCAAATCGCATTGAAAGTAAAACCATTACCTAATTTGAGTGTCCTGAATCCATTTTTGGGAGAGAAATAAAAAACCAATATCAAATTTTAGGTCAAATGCCCCAGTCAAGATTTTGTTTTAGTCAAATGTAGTTGATCGCTGATGTCATCAAGGTTCTCATTGCAAATCAAGTCAAGCGCCAATCCAAATGAAATCTCACCTAGTAAAAGCAACATGATCAAACCATGGTCAAATTGAGTTAAATCTAGTCAAACATTGCTCAAACTTGGTCAAAATGTCTGAAACTTAATAATAATCATCTACAATCTCTCAAATCAAATTGACTCAATCTGACATCAGTCCTAATGAGAAATCGAAGCTTCCTCTCAATTAAGTCAATCAAATTTTAATTTCACTCCCAAGGGGGCATGATAAATACATGATCAAGCAGACTCAAAACATCAAATCAAGCAAGATCTAATCACTAGAGGTATCTCAAATTCATCAGAATCCATATCAAGTTGAGGTTCCTTTCTCTTCCTTTGTACGATTGATTTCATCACTTCACATCAAATTACTTAGAAAAGCATCTAATATGTCTCAATACAGTTGAATCTCTAGGGGATATTAGTTTCACCAAACCGGATCAATCTAATATTGTCGTTATCAGGCAATTGACTTCATCAGGACCCATATAAAGTTAATTACCCCTAATCCATCTCTTAATGGTAATTAATTTCATCACACTTCCTCAAACTAGTTACTCGTTCAGAAGCAACCTCATGGTTTAAAAGTATTTTTGACATTGACCAATTTCATCGATGTTCGTCAAATTAGTTAGTCATCAACATCATTGAACATGCATTCAGTTTCATCGCTTCACATCAAGCTGAGCATTATTTTTCTTCTCTATTGATCTTCATCTCATCAAGCTCAGAGTCGGTATCATCGGTCTTCTTCCAATCAAGTTTAGAACTGATTTCTTTGAACCTTCAATCAAATTTTATTCGATCAAGTTTGGAATCAGTTCTCAGTCAAGAATAGTTTCATTGCTTCACATCAAACTATTTGACATATCGACATCATAATTTCTTTGAATCTATACACTACTCACACATTAATTCAAAGAGGGGAAAATGTAATCACCAAAAAATGGTCTATTAACTAAAAGCCCCTTATCTTGATTAATTGGCCTAAAAACCTAATCAAAGGCATCTAAAAACTAGGCCTAATTATGTGATAAATTTAATCAACCATGCTTTCATAATTAAATCAATCTTCTAATCAATCATCAAATCTCAAATCCTAGCATCGAGACTATTAAGATGTTAAATCAAGTCATTTAATTAAAATTCCTAACACTTCTAAATAAGTGAACCCATTCAACACATGTGTGTGCATCAATTTTTCAATAAAAAGAGAATTAAAGGGATAAAATCGCAATTTTGTCACATTAACAACCAAACAAGCACAACTTTGACCGATCAATGATTCTCACATGGATGAAGCTCACATGGATTGAGTGAGGAATGAATCTCAACCGCTCTTCATGATCAAAACATAATCATTCATCCTCATGGGATTCCTATATAACCGAGTCTCTCAAGCTCATAACAACACACAATTTCATAGTAACATCATAATGCTAAATTTCATCTGGGGTTTATATGCTTTGTTTCTTAGTTTGATTTTTAATCTTAGTTAGCTTTCATCATGTTGTTTCTAGTTTAATCCTGCATTTATCTTTATTTCTAGTTTAGAATATACATTCTTAGCTTAGTATTTGCAAGGTTAACAAATATCTTAGAGAAAAGAATGCAATCATTGCATCATGCTCACTTGAATCTTCAATTTTAGGGTAGTCAAGTAACTAATCTATGTGCTTATGATCTAAGAGAAATTTCATAGATTATACTCACCCTAAATAGGAAGAAATAAGTTGGCTTCAAATGGGTTTTTGTTCTTGTTTTGAATATAATTATTTATAGAAGTGTTTGTGCTACAGGTCCTAAACACTTTTCACACACATAATGACGTCTCTTCTCAGATTCTTCCTATCGCCACTTCTTTATTTAATATATTGTCAAAGAGTTTTGACCAACCAGAAAGAACATTCCTATAGCTTATATCATGCCACATGGAAACCAATCATTTTCTCTGACCCTACAGTCAATACTCGTTATTCCACACGTTATCACAATACATCTATGTAGAAAAGATGATATAATGAATAACTTTGACAAGAGTAATTGGTCAAATTGGTGTTGGGGCCTATCACTGAATGAATGAAGGGGATTGATAGACACTTAAGTGATCGGGAACCTCTTAGGAGCAGTCAACCAAAAATTAGAACAAAATTGCACAACTTCTAGGGTTAAGGATTTAAGGCTTTATGTGAAGGTTTGAAGTTAATGTAGATTCCCTTAGATCCTAAAACACCATCTATAAATCAACTTGTTACAAATTTTTCTGGAAACCTTCAATCCTAAGAAACTTAGATGAGAATTTTATCACTATCAATAGATTGAAGACAAGAAAATATAACTCGACAAGGCATAAATGCCTTCTTAACTTTGAGCTCCACAATACTCAAGAGGGTATTCCTATGACATAAATTTTCATGATTAATCGAATCTTTAATGCACAATAATTTGTAGATACACAATAGTAGATAATTATCAAACCAATGTAATGAGAGTTAACGTCATCATATTAACACAAAATCTCACCATAGCTTCTAATTTCTTACTAAGAATGCAAATAATTTACCATGAAATCAACAACACAAAGTAAAATAATTTCAGATTTATGGATTATTTCACTCTCCAAACAATATTCTAACATGACTTAGACTAGTGCTTAACCCTGTGGTGACGCGGTGAATAAAATCCATTAAGTGTGTTCATCAGTCATTAGAGTTCCACACATAAAATACTTTCTTCTTCATTGGCCACATAATAAGACACTCAACAAGGGACCACCATACCATCTTATTCTTCCTCACAAGCTCATTGTTAGCAATAATAAACCACCAATACAACTGAGGGGGGAAATCAGTTGTATGCCATAATTTTTTTTCTTTTATGAACCAAATGATAAATGCAATATTGAACACAATAAAAACAACACCATATCACAACCAATTTTTTTCAAGAAAACCCTATTAAGGGAAAAACCCGGATGGGAATTAGCACACACAAATACTGCACTAAAAGTATGGTATCCTTGTTAGGCGATTTAGCCCTATTAGGAGTTGATTATTACATACAGTACATATACCTTGTTAAAGGAAAGACCTTGTTAGTATTCAAGAGAAACAAAAGGCTCACTACCTAGGCACACTTCCTAAAGAAGGTTAAATCCACTTTCAGGACTTAGTGTCTGAGATACTGATATACAAATACATAATATCTAGTAAACTGACTGATAGAAAATAGCTTTTCTTAAATAGTTCCAATGAATTTCATCAATCACTATCTCTTCTCTATATCTAGTAGACATCTCAAATACAAGCTCATAGCTTTGACATCCCTTAATCGATACTTCCTTATCAAGAAATAACTCTCCTTTATACAAGTTTACAATAAGAAGTTAGGTCGGCCAATTAAGACTTCCCCAATGCACAAACAATTATATAAGCTCTTGCTAAGATACACATGGTACCTTGAACAAGTAAAAATAAATTAACAATCATCAAATATAATCCAAGATCCGTAATCCACACTCACAATCCATAACACATGGTACATCTTTGAAGTTGGCCCCAAATAGGTCTTCTCCAGAACACACGCCACAACTGACTTCACCAAGAGTGCTGCAACCCAAGAATTATTAAAAAAATTGCTCAACATGTATCATGACATTCCCCAAGCTCACATAACATGAAACATGCTTGCGTTCATGTTATCCAAAAAAATCAAAGACTAACACTGCCATAATTTTCTGTCAATGTTCTGCAAACAGTCTCCACCAAAACTATTGTAACTCATGCAAATAGAAACATAAACTCAAGCGACCTTAGATATAAGATACCTTATATTCCCTTAATACATATTAGTTCTCATATCCTTTGAGAGTCCATACAGTATTTGTACTTGACTGTTAGTCTTGTCTGTGCCTGAGACAACCAATATAACTGAGACTTCAACTGAACATGTTTTGACCTCAATGAAAAACCTGAATTCCAACAACTCCAACAAAAGCCAATTACAACAATCTCCCCCTTTGGCATTTATGGAAACACATGAGAAAATACAACAAACCAAAAGTACCCATCTCTAAATAACTTTCCCATTTCCCAATATCCTCTTCATAGCTCTCCCTAAAATAGTAGGGATTTTCCATTGAATATCTCCCCTTTGACATCAATGGAAAAGGGTGCTATTACTCTATCTCTGACCATCTTACTTCTAAAAGGTGTATCTTTTTTCAAATCTGCATGCCTTCAACAACCAGGTGGTTAAACACCCAAATATTTTTTATTTTTTTCCTGTGATCACTCCCCCTAAGGAGTGGATCCAAACATCAAGTCCAAAAAATAATATAGCTTTGAAATCCACTAGACTGATGCATTCATGTATCAATTAGTTCTCGCAAGGAGGAGCTCTCACCCCAAGCACACCTTTGAGATAATCAAAGGAATCCTTTGGAAAAGGTTTTGTAAATATATATTTTATTTGTTCCTTTGTGCTAATATACTCTAATCTAATCTCATTCCCTGCAACCTTGTCTCTCAAGAAATGATACTTGATTGAAATATGTTTAGTCTTTGAATGCATAACTGGATTCTTTGACATATTCAGTATGCTAGTGTTATTAAAATGAATAACCACTAGCTCTTCAAAAGTTATCTCAATATCCTTCAACATCTACTTCATCATAACAACCCGTGTGAAGTTTATAGCAGCAACAACATACTCTAATTCAGCATTAGACTGAGCTATACAATATTTCTTCTTGGTTAACAATGAAACCAGCCTTTTCCCAAGAAAAAATGCACCACCACTTGTGCTCTTTTTGTCATCAAATCTTCCTACCAAATCACCATCAGTATAAGCATGCAGAATAAAATCATCTAATTCTTCATACCATAAATTATATTCCATTGTCCCTTTTAGATATTTGAATATCCTGTTTACTGCAGCAAGATGAGTCTCTTTAGGATCTTCTTTATATCTTGCCATAATTCCAAATGCATTAGCAATATCTGGTCTAGTGTAAGTTATATATTGTAAGCCCCCAATCATGGATATGTACTTTGTCTAAAAAACACCCTGAGATTCATCAGTAGTAGTAATATTGTAACTAGTAACCATAGGTGTTCCAACATGTTTACACTCTTCCATTCCAAAAAATTTCAACATTTCAAACCAAGAAAAAACTTCTTTTCACCAATCATCGACATCTCAAATTCACTTTCCATTTCCTTAGATAAATTCTTACACATTTCATCATTACCTCCAAAAATAATATCATCTACAAAAACTTCAACTGTTAAGATTCCATCTTCACTAGTTCTTAAATATATATTATTGTCCACATTACCTTTTGTGAAACCAAGATGAAAGTAAATACCTGTCCAATCTAGCATACCATGCTCTAGGTACTTGTTTCAGTCCATACAAATCCTTCTTCAATTTCCAAATCATGTCCTAATAAACTTTCAAAGAGAATCTATCAGGTTGCTCAATATATACTTCTTCTTCTAAATCTTCATTCAGAGATATAGATTTCACATCCATCTGATACACCTTAAATTCTTTGTGTGCAGCATAATCAAGAAATAATCTCACTGCCTCAAGCCTAGATAAAAGAGAAAATATTTCTTCAAAGTCTATGCCTTCTTGTTTTGAGTAGCCTTTACAAATCATTCTTGCCTTATTTCTTACAACCATTCCTTCTCTGTTCATTTTGTTTCTAAAAACCCATTTAGTCCCTATAACATTCTTGTCCTTAGGTCTAGGAACCAATTCCCAAGTGGTATTTTTCTTTATTTGTTCCAATTCTTCCTGCATTTCTTTAGTCAAATATTCATCTCTACATGACTCATCAGTAGTTTTTGGATCTACTTGAGAAATCAAACAAATCTCATTTCTTAATCTAGATCTTCTCATCATTCCTTTAATTGTATTGCCAATAATTTGATTTTCAGGATGGTTTTTTTTATGCAAAGTCTAATAATTTGGAACATCACTAGAGGGACAATAGACTTTAGGGATTCAAAAAAGGACTTTGAATACCATAAAGGTTTCTATCAACCCACTAATTGATTCTAAAACTCTCCTCATGTCCATTTGTATACAAGTGTTCCAAAGAGGAGATCCTTGGATCAAGGCACTCAAATCCACTATAATGTGAGTGGAACTTCAAAAGGCTTGGAAAAAACATTAACATGGATAAAATATCATATATAAACCATTCATTTTGTTTCCCCAATGCATTTGGATAGACGTGCTTCACAATTCCCTCAAATTCTGTATAGTCCCATGAACACGGTTTTCGGTTGCTAGTTCAACATTTATCCAAACAACCTAGAAATAAAAATATATATTAAAATACCCAATATGAACCTCCTAATAATTTCAAAAGGATAGACTGCCATACCAATTCCCAGATAGCTAAATTTAAAGATTTGTAATGACCTACAAGGGGATAATTAGATCCATTTAACAAAGGAACTACCATTGATCTTTATAATTTATCAAAACCAATAATTCAAGGATTTTTAGGACCCCCAAAAAATCCAAATCCAAAGATGTACCTTCTAGCTCGATACCCATCAAAATTTATAGGATTAAAACATCAAATTCTAGGTTGCCACATGAGGATGTCCACCTAGGGCATCAATTTTCTCTCTATTCCCAGCATGAAGTCATAAATGGAAAAAAAAAATTAAAGTACATTGGAAGATATTTATTTCCACCAAGGACTAATGCAAACATATGGTGGAAATTCAAACTACATCCATAACAAAAACCACCCTAGCTAACCCTGCTTTAATGGATTAGTCTGTACTAAAACTTGCTTTTCTCACAAAATATAGAACTCCAGATGCTTGGAGTGGATTCAAATGAAAGATAAAAATATTTCCTACCTAATTGAATTGGTTTTACTTCAAGATCAATCCATACATGCATGAGAGAAATATTTGTTATCAAAAAGTGCAGGAAAACTATGATATTCAAAAATTGTCTTCACTGTTACAGTCCCTCAAAGATTCTCCACATCTCTACTCTAAATCCCTCAAATTTTCACCTTCAAGGGACCCTCAAATCCTAATAATCCATCAGTTTTCACAAGAAACTCTTCATCTTTCAACTTTTTTGCATGAAGACAAAAAAGATTGATGAACTACAACTTCCCAAAATAGTAGCGAAAGATGCCAAAAGACAAAAAAAAAGCTTTAGAAGATGTCAACATTCATCCAAAGCTTGAATGGATACACTAACAAGAAAACTTACAATAAAACCCAAAAATTAACACAAAAATGTCCTAAGTTGGCTAAGTAACCAAGTTGACTTATAAGGTTGCCAAACAAGGTCATGCCACAACATGGATTACGACTTTTAACACACAAAAACATAAAAAAATAGAAAGAACCCAAAGGTTCCAAAGGAGTTGTTATTCTTCCTTGTCCTTGCTTTTGAGGAGCGCCCCTACACCATTTTTCTTAACATACCTTAGTGTCTTTGGAATTTTAGTAGAATAATTTAGACATACCTCAATCTCATGATCAACCTTAAAAGGTTCTTCTTGTTTTGTAGTATCCTCCCTGTTATCTGAAGTCTGGCTATAGTCATATATTCTTTCCTAAAGCTAAAACTTCTCATCAATCCTTACATTAGCACTTTCAATTATCTTCATCAATATTATATTGAAACATTTATAAGCTTTACTCTTAGTGGAATAACCAAGGAATATTCCTTCACACTTCTACTGTCAAACTTTCCTATCTCATCATCCCTTTTGATATAGCATTTACTACCAAATATTTTGAAATATTTCATAGTAGGATCATGATTAAACCATAGTTCATAAGGATTCTTATTAGTACCTTCTCTGATATGAATTCTATTCAAAGTGTAAACTGTAGTACAAGCATCTTCTCTCCAATGAACATGCAATACATTTCCTTCAAGCAACATAGTTCTGGCAGTATCTAAAATAGTTATATTTCTTCGCTCTGTAATCCCATTCTGTTGTGGTGTCCTAGGATATGATGTTTTTCTATATATTCCACGCTCTTCATAATAGGTATTGAATATATTTGAAGTAAACTCTCCACCTCTATCTAACCTTAAACATTTTATCTTCAAACCTGATTCATTCTCAACTTTTCTTTTAAAATCTTAAATTTATCAAAATCCTTAGATTTATCTCAAAGAAATGCAACCCACATCACCCTAGAAAAGTCATTAACAAAAATTATGCACCAGATCCAACTTCGCTTTTGCTAAGTAAGATTTGTTTTGAAAACTTCTTTTAGTCTATTTCCCCATCACACATTCTCTACACATAGTGTTAGAAGGTTTCACAATCTTTGGTAGATCTCTAACAAAAATTTTCATACTTGCTTTCACAATGTTATCAAAATTTATATGACAAGATCTTCTATACCATAACCAATTTTCATCAACCTTCACAACAAAACAAGAAGCCTCAATAATATTCAACTCAAATACATTACCTCTTGACTTAGTACCTGATGCGATCAAATCTCCTGTCTGAATTCTGATAGAACATTTCCCATCATTGAACTTTAAATGATAACCCTTGTCTACAAGATTTCCAATGCTCAACAAGTTATGCTTAAGTCCACCAACAAGCAATACATCATCAATATTAGTTTTACCATCAAGAGAAATCGATCCTGGTGGAACCTAAATTTACACGTCAAATTAGCATATCCAAACGACTCAGAGAATTATAATCTATACCCCTATCATCATGTTTTATGTATTTATTAAATCCTAATGTCTATTTTTACTTCATAAATTATGTTATTTTAAAGTCTTTTATTTCTCAGCCTGGATTTTCATATTTAAATTCATAATCTAGCCGTTACCTATGTTTTCGCGATATCTTTGTTATATTTTATTATTTCATAGATCCATTCAATGATTTAATCTTCAACACAGATCTGAATACATCTAATGGATGGCGCTATCCCTTAATTGAGAAGATGCATGACCTTTAACTATCACAGGATTATGATTGATTTCCATGTGTCCTGGCCCCACTAAAGTCTAAGCGGCAAAGAACAAAGATCAACGGTTAAAATTCAGATATGATCTAAAGTCAACATGATCCCACAAACATATTATTCTTATCCTTTATTCATTAAGGGATTACAACTGATTTCCACGTGTCTCGGGCCCACTAGCGGTTTAAGAGAAGACAGGTTGATTGGCAGTTAAAGCATAGAAGAGATCTACAGTTGGCGTGATCCCGCTATTAGAAGATTGATGATATTTACTCATTGTGGCATTGCGAGATGGGGACATGTGTCCAAGGCCCACAAAATTTTGAGCTATGCGATCAGTTGTTAAAGGATGGAAGGCATCGATGGTTGGCGCATTCCCTCAATCGAGAACTGAACAATTTTTCCCCATGGTAGGATTGCGAGATCTTGACACATGTCCTTGTTGGCAAAAAATAATAAATGTTTGGGTGGAAACGTCGAAAAGGATTTATTTGTCATTTTTAATATTTTAATTATATTTTATATTTCTTAGGGTTTTGTATACTATTTGATATGTCGTTGACATTCTCATTCAGGGTTTCGAAGGTGGTGAAACATGGATCCATCTGCTGATGGGATAATGTGATCTTTATGAAATACTTAGAAAGATAAAGACATGTAGATATTTTTAGCAGAATATTCATGAGGATGGAGAATGTTTGGAGATAGTCGACAATGTCGACGATCTAGTTTTTGATATTGAAGTTGTTCGTGATATCTAATATCATGTAGAGTTTATATAGAGCATATAGATGAACATATAGTCGAAGTACCATTATGTTAATAATGCAAAATCATTATTTAATTATTTCAGATCAATCAAAAAGGATTTTCTAAGTACCTATTGTTATTATCCTTATGGTCGACAATCATTTCTAACAAGGATGTTAATTACTCCTTAATTGTAACTAATGTTCAGTTATTGATCTTAGGATTAGATTTTAGTTATCAAGAGAAACATCGGTCTGAAGCTTGTATGCATCCCTTGGACTTTATACAAATAGGGATTCCAAGACCATGTGAAAGGGCTTTACTATTATTATTGTTCTAGAATTTGATCACAACTGTAACATGGACTCAAATGTACTATTTTTTCAAAATTAATAAAAGATAAAGTGTTTTCTGTCTCACTTGTGGTAAGAAAGTTCAATTCATTTCAGTTAGTCCCTTGCAATTATTGAAGGAATTTTAATTGCTATTCTTGCAATGCTTGTGTTGAGATCTTATATGTCTTATATCATTGTTTAATTATCAAGGAGGTTATGAAAAGTTAGTGTTTCCGGATTCTTGTTCAATTGGTCTCCCAACCATAGGAGTTCAATTCATTTGAACTAACAAGGATATAAATAGAATTAATATCTCTGAATCTATAGCATTCAAATAGTTGATGGTATTGGAACATATACTGTCTTGCAAGGTTGTACATAAGATTGAAATTGGATTGACTCTATTGCCCAAGTTGATATAGGCACTGATCTAATTAATTTTTGGATATAGTCATTTAGTTAATTGTTTTAATTTGTTGAGATATTCTAACATTCATTTATTTATACATATATTCAAAGCATTCTTGCAATCTCACAAAGCATTTAGTTTTGTTGTTTTATGTTGTATTGATTACAATTTGATTTCTTTCAAGTGCCTTGCCATACTTGAGAGAGAGAAGTTTGAAGTGTATCTTATCTACTATAAAAATCCTTTTAAATTGAAGGATAGTTCAAGGTATAGGCCTACCAGCCTTGGTTTTGTAGAGCCAAAATTGTAGAAGGTTCAACCTTTCCTTGGTTGAAACTTGTTAGTTGCCCAAATCACTTGGTTTTCCTAGCATTGGATTGGCAAGTTCATAGGAAATCCAATCTGCTGATTTAAGAACCAACAAATTGGTGACTCTGCTAGGGAGTTGTCTATGAAAGACATCATTGAAGATTATTTAGAAGCTATGGTAATATACTTAAGACTCTACTGGGAGAAAATAACTCAGAAGATAGTAAGTACTCTCCTTCTGGCAAAGAAGGTGGCGACACAATTTAACAAATCATTTTAGTCAGTGACTCTATTGAGGGAGAAGACTCAGAAGGAGATGGTGGATAGTTTTTCCAAATCTCTCAACCATTTTAGAGAAGTTTTTTATTCCAGATGGCATCAGGCTATTGGATTTCAACAATTTTGATTATAGACCTAGTAAGTTACCTCCAAGACTTTCACAACTTGTACCAAAGTTCCATGGAGATGGGGATGAATCGACACTACAACACTTGGATGCATTTTACATATTTATAGAATATTATGAGATTTGTGTAGATGATCATGTGATGAAGTTATTTGTTAGGAATTTAAAGGAATATGTGATGGAAGCATATGAATTATTACCTACACATAGTATCTCATCGTAGAGGCAGTTTGAGAAATGGTTTCTGGATGTATTTCATGATGCAAGTAAAGAAGAATATATGTGTTATGAAAGGAATGAAGACCAAAGTTGCAGCATGGAAGAGGATCCTAGCATGTCTCCACTTAATTCCTTTTTTTAGATTGGAGAGATTTGAAGGGGAGTCTTTTGCACATTTGGTGATAAGGATGGTGAACATTCTTTGAGAAATACCTTCAAACATTATGCCTTCATGAAAATAAATTATGAGAAAGGTAAAAAAAATTGGGAATCACATCAAAGGATCCTTATGTAAAGTTCCTAGTGCATATATTAGAACATGATGGTTAAGACAGAGAAGATGAGGCTTATGATCAGGTTGAACAAAGCCTTCTTGATGATTATCTCAGTGGGGAAGAAGATAACATATGCAATGAAAAAGAAGAAAATCAAAATTACATTATGGAAGAAGAACCTTACATATCTCCAGTGGATGCATTTTTCAATTTGGAAAGATATGAAGGTGAATCTGCAGCACATTTGTTCATAAGAATGGGAAACATTTATCAGGAAATACCTCCAGACATCATGCCTCCATGAAAGAAATTTAAAAATAAAATTCATGAATTAAAAATCTCAGGTGACCCAGTTTGAAACTTTTGTTCAACAAAATAAATGAAGAGTACCTAGAAGGGGATGTTTCACAACAAGTTGACTTTGACATTCTAGAATCATACCATTTATCTGAATTACATAGTGAGGTAGATGAGTGCACTAGTCATGTAGAATATAAAGAAGCATCCATACTTGAGAACCATGATGATACTTGTAATAAGATGGAGGAGGAAAATTTAGATTAGATTGAAGAAGAATCTAAACATGGTGAGATTTTTATGGAAAAAAATATCAATGACCATGATAGTGAGGAAGAAAACCTTCTTAGTACAAAGGAAATTTTAGAATTGTTGGATGTAGAGTATCAGAAAAATGTTTAGAGAAATGGTGAATTTTTTTTCTCAATCCACCATGATAAACAAGTTGGCAGATCAACACATAATAAGGGGGTACTAGATTAAGGAGATGATGAATTTTAAGAGTCAACTAGTGGAGATGAAGTAGAACAACATATGATACATAAACAAGACAAAATTTTAGATGAAAGCTCTCATGGAGACATACTCAAGCTCTCTATCTTCCTGAATCCATTATTTGAAGAAGAAGAGAAAGAAGATGTGCCTGATTTCTCTATGTTATTTAATCCATTGTTTGAAGAATATTTTCTATACAATCAAGTCTATCAACATCATGATGAAGGTAGCAAGCCTAATGATGACTTTGAAGTTGATAAAACTCATAATATGAATTCAAGAGGTGAGATATCTTCCAGTTCATCTTTTGAGCAGGAGTTGTATCAAACTTGTGAAGATGAAATTAAATTAGCCAAGCATAATGATGAGAAGGAAAGTTCTGAAGATTATCAGGATAATGAAGATATTGGCTTGGTTGATAAAATACATGAAGACATTCAAAAATATGATCCATCTAGTAAAATTATGTATTATGATCAGCATATAGGAGAGGACACATGTAAGAATGATCTCAAAATTCCTTCAAATCCATTATATAAGGAAACAATAGAAAAGGATCATGCAAAATATTGCGATAATGTTTTTAGAGATGATTTCTTTGTATATTTAAAGTCATTATATACAAGGGTTGAAGTATATATAGATAGTGTAATGTCTAAATTTGGCTCATCAAGGACATCCTTAAGTAAGATTTGCATAATGAGATAAGAAAGAGATCCTAGGGCCAATTTTAGTTTCTTACACTTAATTATTATGATAAATAGTGGGATAAGATACATACCTCGTAATATAGTAGATCTAGAAAAACTCATTTTTTGAAGCCTGTATTGAGTTTTTGGAAAATCTAAAGTATGACCCAGAACCGGAACGCAAAGATGAAAAAAACCCAGAAATCTTTTTCCATTCTAATGTCGTCTTATGAAAAAGGTCAACCTTGACCCACAAATGTCACCCTTGACCCAATAATGTCGACCCTGACCTGCACAGTGTCGAAAAAAAATCTATTTGCGGATCTCGAAAGTTCACTGAAAAGGGTATCCAAATATGGTCTCAAATATACTATTCTGCACCTGTAACTCCCAAAAATAGCACCTGAAAATATCTGAAAAGAGGGGTTTTGGGGTGGCTATATAGGGTTTTTCCTTAGTCAAACCCCCATTTTGGTGATCTCCACCTCCACGAATAGCCGAATATAGAATGTATGGTGTGTGTGTGTGTATTGCTCTTTTGAAAAGAGTCTTTAAACATGCAATATCAAGATCTAATCTTCTAGATTAACAATCCTAACATAACATAGAAATGAGAAAGAAATGCATAGATTTGAATATGACAAAGAAAGAATACCAAGCCCCTAAGGCTAAAGTATTCCTATCAACTCACAATCCGTAATTTCTACCCCATGATAATGTCCTTTGAAATGCTTGAATGTTGAGAATGGTAGATCTAAAGAGAGAGCCTTCTTGCTTCAATGAAGATCCACCATAGCTTATCCTCAAAATGCTTGATTGAAGATTATGATATTTCCTTCTAGCTTGTCCTTCTATATCATCCTCTTGCTTGTTTTCATCATCATTTCATCATGTCATCTCCTAATTTTGTTTCATGATCAAATGAAGGCAAAAGAGAGTGTTTATATAAAGATCTCAACATAGGTCTCCTAGCGCAATGTAAGGGATCCTAATTCAAGTTCTACCTTGAATCGTGGTCCAATCAAAATCACCAACCAAGGAGGGAATATATTAATTTAAATATCGGAGAAAACACTTTCGCATCCAAACTCGGGGACCTATTTTAAGTTTCAGACCCCGATAAGCTCCATATTTGAAAGTGGGGACCAACACCCAACAGAGGTCTATGTCGACCTTTCCCTTGACCTAGGTCAAGGTTGACCTCATCCCTGACCTAGGTCAGGGTCAACCTCGACCCTGACCTGAGGTTTCAGGCAGGCCACTAGAAAGTTACTGAGAGGTTCCCAAGTCAGTCGGGGACCTAGGAAGGTGGGGGAATGTGCTAGAATGTTAAAAAGGCCTAGAGGCCTAGAGAGAGAGTAGGATGAGGCCTGGGAGGACCAATATATAGGTCCTACCTCAAGAGAAGAGCCATGGAGAGGGAAATCTAGGAGGATCCAAAAGATCCTAACCCTAATTTCACCTATACATGTATAATCAAGCACAAATGCAAATCTAATATGCAAATATACTAAATGAGGGTACTAAACCTATCAAAATAGAAGTGCTTAAATTTTAAGATGATACATTTAGTCCCCACTTTAGCTTAGATATGATACTACGTGAATATGCAAGCTAAAGTAAGAAAACATCATAAAGTATAAAAAGGATATAGCCAAGTCCTCAATGCAAAGATCCTGCAAGAAACCATTAGTATCCACAACTTGCAGCACATGAGGTTAGTGAAAATCCAAAGAGCACCTAAGTATTACTATGATGATCTTGAGAAGTATATAGCCCCTTTTTCCCCCCCTGATTTGGCTTACTAATTCATGGAAGGTGAAACAGGGTGATAAGGTGATTTCTATACACTGAATATGCAATTTGTTGAAAAGGTCCTTACCTAAACTAGTTATAAGGGTCCTAAACCTTCCTAAACCCCAAACTCAAGTTATGATGAAAAGAATAGATGTCTATCTAAATGCATATAAAGGGAAAATTCAAATTTGACCTAAATAACTTCAAATGAAACCCTTGTAAAACCCTAATTTACTGCCTATAAATAAGAGGAAGAGACACTTACCACCTCATTCTTACCATTTGCAGAGTTTGTGAAAGGAGGTAGGATGTCGAAGAGAAAGGAATTTCGAGCGATCCGCATGGAGGTTTTGAGGGAGCGCCTGGCCAACAGACAGCCACTACCCAAGGTAAGTTCTTGTTTCTAGTGCCTATGGTTGAAAATTTCATGTTTTTATAGGGAAGGTCGACCCTGACCCAGTAAGGTTGACCCTGACCCAATAAGGTCGACCCTAACCCATTAAGGTCGACCCTAACTGGGAAGGTTTTGTCCTTCTTGGGGGGCAGGTTGACCCTGACCCACTAAGGTCGACTTTGACCCAATAAGATCGACCCTGACCCATAAAGGTCGACCCTGACCCATAAAGGTTGACCTTGACCCAAAAAGGTTGACCTTGACCAGGTTAGGTGGGTATAGAAGATGTTTGATGTAGAAGTACTGATATGATTCATGTTTGTGCTTGCAAGATCTAGTCCATCTTTGAGAGCATCCCTTCAAAGGGTTACTACTATCTGTTAGAGGGAGTGTCCCCGAGCCACAATAGGAGGAGACACAACTATTAAGAGATGTGGGATTGTACTGGGTAGCAGTCCTACCATAGCTAAGGTTCCATCGGTCCATGATAGAGAGATGGGATGAGGATACATGTTCCTTCCATCTTTCATATCACAGTCACGCTGGAGGATGTGTACAGGATCCTACGACTTTCAATCCGAGGTGAGCTTGTCAGATTGAGAGTACCATGGGGTCCCCCTCAGGTTTTTGCAGATATGGAATATTGTTTGGGATAGGTACCACAGATGAGGACCCGATCAGATCAGATATCTTTGGCAACCATACTAGCAGGTCTGACACCTTTGGTACAGAGAGTGATGCTATGTATACTTTCTTTGGTTGTAGTGCCAAACACAAAGGGTACAATATTTTTAGCACCATTCACCCATCTTGTATGTAGGATGGAGAGTGACAGGGTTACTATCTCATGGGGCCGCATCATGTTGGCTCATCTTTATCACAAGCTGAGTCAGTTAGTGAGATACCAGTGGGAGAGTCTTATGGTGTGCACCTTGCTATAGGTTTGGATGTTCGAGCATTACACATGTACACGACCACAGGGTACTCCTACGATGATAGATGCGAGCACACTGAGAGCCTTTGCATATTCGCTAGCAGATGTCTCGCAGCACAAAGATATCCTCTTTTGGAGGGTATGCTTTGACCGTATACCAGGTATAGATGTGATATGGAGACCTTATTATGAGATGATAGAGTGGCCAAATACTTGACATTAGTTGAGACACTCACAGCAGCGTAAGCTACTAGAAGGTCCTACCAATCATGTCATGATGCCATACTACTATGATAGGGTGATGAGACAGTTTGGTTTGATATAGGGGGTCCCTCAGACAGTACCTTGGTATGCATATCTGATGAGATAATATCAGATACCCGGTGCCATACGTCGACCAACAATAGCTGATATTGTGGATAGTGAGACAAATGAGACTGAGGATATAGAGGTAGTCGCTGAGATATCCTATGTCGATGTTAGCAGAGAGTATATTAGATAGTGGAGTTTATAGGGGACCCATCTTATCTTCCCTGATGACTACCCCACAGGTGATCTAGGTCCTTCAGAGAGGAACCACCGAGGAGATGACATACCAGTAGGAGAGGAGGAGGATCAGAGAGATGAGGAGGAGCCTCCCCTTGAGGGAGAGCAGAGGAGATGCCCCCAGGCCACAGTACAGGGACCGCCGGTGATGAGGCAGTCTATGTTTCTCCCTTGAGATCATAGTGACCTCCTCAAGTGCAAAAAGAGACACCACCACCAAGGCCTAGAAAAAGTGAGCGAGGAGGGAGTAGTCACTCCATGCCCCCACCATCTAGATCTTTTAGTGATACCCAGGCAGGAGATCCAGGTATGATGCAACTTTAGAATGTTTTGAATAAATATTTTGTTTAGAAGAAGAAATTAAATAAGCTTTACATTGGAATTTTACAAGGAGCATAGTGGAGTGGAGGATTTTTGTATCCGAGGTTTTGAAGGATACATGTATATCCTACCGACTACCAGCTAGCAAGAGAGAGTCCCTTGTAGGACAAAGGGATCTCAGAAGACATGCAGATATCTTCCTATGTGTACAGCGAGAGTTGAGGTTATGCAAGGAGAGAGAAGAGAAACTGATGAATGACATGCAGAGAGCCCAGGAGCGGATCCAGGACATGAGCATATCGAGGAGTCACACACGGACTACCATTTTGAGATCCTCAGCCTCACATCATAGATTTGAGAGAGCTGGGAGTCACCGTCCTTCAGAGTGTCAGGATAGAGATTGATAAATATGGCACTTGTGCCACAGATGTACCAAAGTCAGAAAAGTTTATTTATGAATAAAACTTTGTTTTTGGAACAATTAGTTCTATGGTTGATTACTTTTTACCTTCATCAATACACAAAACTTAAAAATAAGAGAAAATGAAAATATGTATGAATGCATTCTAAGTTACATAACTTATAAAATAATTATTCTATAAGGAACACATACATACATAAAGAAAGAAATGATGAATTAGGGATAATAATGTTTGAGATGCATGATATTAATAGGTTCCTTAAGAGGAACACCATTCATATCAGCAATTTTATAAGCACCTAAAGTAAAATCCTCAATTACCACAAAGGGTCCAAGCCAATTTGGACTAAATTTTCCTTTCTCACCGGGTAAATCATTCACATTTATTTTGTTCTCATATAAGACTAAATCACCTACCAAGAATGACCATTCAATCACTTTGTGATTATATTGTTTTTGGAGTGATTTATGATAGGCCTGAATGTGTTCCAAAGCATTTATTCATTGTTCATCTAACATTTCTAATTCTTGTAATCATTGTTCCCAGAAAGTATCTTTGTCAATGATCCCATGAAATGAAACACGCAAGGATGGTATTTCTAATTCCAAAGGCATGATAGCGTCAGTCCCATAAACAAGATTATAAGGTGAAGTGCCAGTGGCCGTACGAACACTAGTCCTATAAGTCCACAAGGCATAAGTAAGTTGGGTATGCCAATCTTTCACATGTTTGTTGACTGTTTTCTTTAATATTTGCTCAATAACCTTATTTAATGCTTCAGCTTGACCATTAGATTGAGGGTAGTAGGGAGTAGAAAATCTATGTTGTATACGATATTTCTCCATGAATTTCCTGACATCTTTATTCTTAAAAGATGTACCATTATCTGAAACTATCGTTGAAGGAATACCGAATCATGCTATAATATGGTTAAGGATGAAATCACAGATAACATCTGTAGTAGTAGAATGAAGAGGGATAGCTTCTACCCATTTTTTAAAGTAATCCGTAGCCGTGAGAATGTACGTATGTCCTTGAGAAGAAGTCGGTGAGATTTTTCCAATAAGGTCAAAACCCCAAATGCTAAAAGGCCACGGAGCAACTTGATTACGAAGCTCATGAGCAGGAGCATGAATTAAATTGCCATGTTGTTGACACTGAGGACACTTTTTGATAAATGTAAAGGAATCTTGCTCCATTTTTTTCCAGTAGTATCCCATTCTGAGGAGTTTATTAACTAAATATTTCCCACCAAAATGTCCTCCACAAGAACCAGAGTGAGCTTCTGCTAAAGCTATAGGTACTTCAGTTTTCTTAAGACATCTTAATAGTAAACCATTGTAAGAATGTTTGTAAAGTGTTTCCCCTAAAATGATATAGCGGGTTGCAAGATTTTTAATACGATTACGTGTGTTTCTTGTTGTCAATTCTGGAAAAGTATTATCTTTCAGAAAATGAAAGATATGCGAATACCATTCATCTAAATGAAAACTACAACAATCAATAGTAACCTTATCAGAAATTGTAGGGAACTTAAGAGTGTGTATAGTAAATTGAAAGTCTTCATTGTTATTCTCAAGACAAACCAAAGAAGTCACGCTTGCCATGGCGTCTGCATGTCGATTATCTTTCCTAGGTAAAGTTTGAATTGTATAAGAAGAGAATAGTGAAAGAATATCCAAAGCCAAATCTCGATATTGTGCCATCTTATCATTCTTAGTTTGATAACCTCCTTTGATTTGTTCCACAATCAATTGTGAATCCCCATAAATTTCTAAGTTTTTAATATGAAGGGATGAAGCTGCTCATAAACCAACTATAAGGGCTTCATACTCCGCAATGTTGTTAGTACAAGGAAAAGTTAATTTATATGACATAGGGATCAATTTCTTCATAGGAGAGATCAAGATAATGCCCACCCCAGAACCTTCCTTGCACCTATAGCCATCAAAATATAATTCCCAAGTATCATCTTGTTTGATTGCAAATATATGCTCATCGGGGAACTCTACTGAGGTAACAGTTGTATTAGAATGAGGACAAGGAGCTTCAGCTAAATAATCGGTTAAAGCTTGTCCTTTAATTGAATTTTGAAGGATGAAATTGAGATCAAATTCTATGAGCAACATCACCCATTTTTCTAATCGACCACAGAGATCGATTTTTGAGAAAAGGTGTTTTAAAGGATCAAATTTAACAATCACATTGACTTCAACATTGAGTAAGTAATGCCGGAGTTTTTGACAAGCATAAACTAAAGCCAAGCATTGTCGTTCTAGTTGAATATATCGTGTTTCATAATCCAACAAGGTCTAACTAATATAGTATACCGGTCTTTCCTTTCTGTCACTATCATGTTGAGCCAACAATGCACTCACAACATTGGAAGTGGAAGAAGTATATAGATAAAAGGGTTTATTGAATTGAGCAGGTTGTAAGATAGGGGGATTAGCAAGATATTCTTTAAATTTCTCAAAAGAATTCTTGCATTCCTGGTTCCAAGAAAAAGTAGTGTCTTTTCTGAGTAAAGAAGTAAAAGGAACAGTCCTATCGGGTAGGTTAGAAACAAAGCGATGAATAGATTGTATTTTACCTTGTAAACTGTGCAATTGAGAAATATTATTAGGAGGAGGAATGTTAACAATAGCATCAATCTTCTTAGTATCAACTTCTATGCCTCGCTTAGAGATAATAAATCCTAATAATTTTTCAGAATAAACTCCAAAAGCACATTTCTTAGGATTTAACCTCATGTTGTAACTCCTAATTCTTTTGAATATTTGTCTTAAAATGAACACATGATCTTCTCTTTGTATAGACTTTTCCAACATATCATCCACATAATCTTCCAAAATCTTATGAATGTAATCATGAAAAATCAAAGTAATGGCGTGTTGATAAGTAGCTCCCGCATTTCTTAATCCAAAAGGCATCATGACCCAACAGAATGTCCCCCAAGGTGTAATAAATGTGGTCTTAAGTTGATCCTCAATAGGAATAAAAATTTGATTATAACCCGAAAATCCATCCATAAAAGACAATAATGCATGACCTGTTGTTGAATCCACAATCATGTCAATATTAGGTAGTGGGAAGTCATCTTTTAAGGATGCTTTATTTAGGTCTCGAAAATCAATGCACATTCTTATTTTATTTCCTCCATTAGAAACAACCACAATATTGGAAATCCATTAAGAATAATCAATAGAGCGGATGAATCCGACACCTAGTAATTTTTCAATTTCAGCTTTTACTAGTAAAGCGATGCTGGGATTCATCTTGCGAATCTTCTGTTTCACAGGTTTAGCATTAGGTTTAAGGACAATATTATGAGTGACAATCTTGGGGTCTATACCTGGCATATCCAAATATGTCCAAGAAAAGATATCCTTATATTCAAGCAAGAGAGAAACCAATTGATCATGTTCATCTTGATTCAAACACTTCCCAATTTTGATTGTTCTTTCAACATCA
>MU224083.1:3060966-3072212 GCA_018584345.1 Thuja plicata
AACCTCGTGACATGAGGAGTCTGGTCATGTGTGGCTTCCATGTGTGATAGTTATGGGGTGTCAGCCGGGCCACAGAGGGGTCCGACATTGAGAGAAAAAAAGACGGAAGTAGAAGGGTCTATTTCTGAAAGTAAATAACAGAAAGTAGAATGCACCCCCCCACAATGTATATATTCTATTCCCTGAGCACCACAAATAATCAATGACTGAAAGCACAGAAGAAAAATGAGAGAAAACCAGAGTTCCAGAAGCTGAACAGGAGCACAAACGAAGGCACAACTTTGACTACAAAAATCAGCAACCAAATGGAAAAATCAAGAAATGAGACCTACACCAATGCGTCTGTCTCGGAAGCACCTTTCCGACGATATTTCATTTTTTGAAAAACGATACCGTATGCCCAAGTTATGAGAAAAAAACCAACAGGAGGTCCAAACAAAGAGCTCCCTGGAAAAAACCAGACACGGCAAAAAAATTGACGGCCGTATGACCGTCACGGGCCCGTCGCTGACGTCATCGTGATGTCATGCCGGAAAAGTTCAGACTTGCAGGAAAACTGGCCGAAAAAATGAATAGTGGCCGGAAAAAAATTTCCGGCAGCTGACGGTGGCGGGCGCGGCGGCAGGTGGCTTGCCGGTGGCCGACCGGTGGCTCGGCGGCGGCCGGTGGGCGGCGCGCCGGTGGTAGGGCCGGGCGCGGGCCGGGCCGGGCCGGCTGAGGCGGCGGCGCGGTGGTGCCGGGGTGGCGCGGTGGCGGCGCGCCCTGTACTGCGCAGAAAAAAGGCATTTTTTAATATTTTTTTCATTTTTGCCTCGAAACTCGTGCCGTACGGCCGTCGAAGGGCAGAAATTTTTCCCAGATGCTCTGGAGGCTAAGTAGGTCGTATTTTATGTGATTTCGACTCTCCCGGGCCTTCTGAACGAAATGGCGGAGTCCTTTTCTGCTCAATCTGCTTCAGAAGATCGTGCCTCCTCCAAAGTGACAAAAAAGACTCTAGAAAACCCCAGAAAGAGAGGGCTTGATCCACAGCTCTCACCAAACTTGAACAAGCTGAAACAGCAAGGCTCTGATACCATGTAGAAACTGATGAAAGATCAGATTCACTCCAAGATCTAGCTGCATGCAAAAAACCTGTCACAAGAAATGAAGCGAAAGAAGGAAAAAGAAAAACTCAGATTTTACTCAAAAGGTGAGAGCAAAAATATTATCTGAATTAATGAAGGACAAATACAAAGTTTGACCTTATAAAGGTGAACGAAACCCTAAAAGGGAAATACTAGGATGCGCATTATTAATTAGGAATTAATAAATAACGCACCTAAGAGAAGCATAAGCTAAAAGAGTAATAATACTCTAACAGAGGAAGCATGAGTTGAGAAGGAGGTAAAGTTGCTGGGACAGTAGGTTGAGGATTATTTCGTGTGTGATAAGCATGCGAAACAAAATCTGTGTTATCAAAGAAATCCAAGGGATCTCTGGGTTTACCCTTAATAGTTATTCAAGGACACCCTTTTACCGTCATCAAAGGTTTAGGAAATATCATTTTAGATGTCTCGATGTTGCAAATAGAGGAATATGAAGGTAACCATGCATACACTCTATGGTAAAGGTAAATTGAAGGGGTTGTGGAGGAGGATGAAATAGGAATAGGATCCATGGGGATCTCATTTGAACCATTTGCATTCTCACTTCCATGTACCTCATTAAGGGATCTATCATTTTGTATAAAAAAATCCTCATCAAAGTATTCAAAACAAAAATCATACATGTTGACCACAAGGAAACACTACAAGCATGAAAAATGTAAATATTTTTGTATTTTTAAAGAAAGTTTGTGATTTTTATGAATTTTGTAATATAAATGAAAGAGCATAAAAGAAAACCTACTTCTATATGAATGCAAGATCTAATATGAAATTTAAATCTAACACCAAGGAAAAGAAAGAGTTGTCTATCGCGGGATCACCAAAATGTAATGTCTAAATTTGGCTCATCAAGGACATCCTTAAGTAAGATTTGCATAATGAGATAAGAAAGAGATCCTAAGGCCAATTTTAGTTTCTTACACTTAATTATTATGATAAAAGGATGGAAAGGAGTATGTAAAGAATAGTGGGATAAGATACATACCTCGTAATATAGCAGATCTGGAAAAACTAAAGCCTGTATTGAGTTTTTGGAAAATCTGAAGTATGATCCAGAATCGGAACGCAAAGATGAACAAAACCCAAAAATATTTTTCCGTTCCGATGCCGTCTTATGAAAAAGGTTGACCTTGACCCACAAATGTCACCCCTGACCTGATAATGTCGACCCTAACCTGCACAGTGTCGACATAAAATATGTTTGCAGATCTCGGAAGTTCGTTGAAAAGGGTATCCAAATCTGGTCTCAAATCTACTGTTCTGCACATGTAACTCCCAAAAAAAGCACCTGCAAATATCTAAAAAGAGGTGTTTTGGGGTGGTTATATAGAGTTTTTCCTTAGTCAAACCCCCGTTTTGGTGATCTCCACCTCCACGAATAGCCGAATATAGAATGTATGGTGTGTGTGCATTGCTCTTTGGAAAAGAGTCTTTAAACATGCAATATCAAGATCTAATCTTCTAGATTAACAATCCTAACATAACATGGAAATGAGAAAGCAATGCATAGATTTGAATATGACAAAGAAAGCATACCAAGCCCCCAAGGGTAAAGTATTCCTATCAACTCACAATCCGTAATTGCTACCCCATGATAATGTCCTTTGAAATGCTTGAATGTTGAGAATGGTAGATCTAAAGAGAGAGCCTTCTTGCTTTAATGAAGATCCACCATAGCTTGTCCTCAAAATGCTTGATTGAAGATGATGATATGTCCCTTTAGCTTGTCCTTCTATATCATCATCTTGCTTGTTTGCATCATCATGTCATCTCCTGATTTCGTTTCATGATCAAATGAAGGCAAAAGAGAGTGTTTATATAGAGATCTCAACATAGGTCTCCTAGGGAAATGCAAGGGATCCTAATTCAATTTCTACCTCGAATCATGGTCCAATCACAATCAACAACCAAGGAGGGAATATATTAATTCAAATATCAGAGAAAACACTTCCGCATCCGAACCCAGGGACCTATTTTAAGTTCCAGACCCCGATAAGCTCTAGATTTGAAAGCGGGGACCAACACTCGACAAAGGTCTATGTCAACCTTGCCCTTGACCTAGGTCAAGGTCGACCTCGACCCTAACCTGAGGTTTCAGGCAGGTCACCAGAAAGTTACTGGGAGATTCCCAGGTTAGCTGGGGACCTAGGAAGGCAGGGGAATATGCTAGAATGTTAAGAAGGCCTAGAGACCTAGAGAGAGAGTAGGATGAGGCCCAGGAGGACCAATACATAGGTCCTACCTCAAGAGAAGAGCCATGGAGAGGGAAATCTAGGAGGATCCACAAGATCGTAACCCTAATTTCACCTATACATGTATAATCAAGCACAGAAGCAAGTCTAATATGCAAACATACTAAATGAGGGTGCTAAACCTATCAAAATGGAAGTGCTTTCATTTTAAGATGATACAGATAGTACAGTTAGTATGCTAAGTTTTGAAGATAAACATTATGATATTGAGAGTATGATATCATCAATAGAAGAACATGCCACAAAAATATGTGATGTTTCAAATCTTGAAACTGGTGAGAATTTAGACAAAAATAAAAATATGAAAGATTTTGTAGTCAGGTACAAAGGAAGATATCTTGAGAGGATCTTTTCTCAGATGTTTGAAAGAAAATCAGTTCATCAAAAAATGAAAGATGGAAAAATAAATCATGGTGTCATATTAAGGAGATATAAAGTGTTACATAAATAGAATAAACATTTTGACAGAGGGAAATAAGAATATTCACTTTTTGGGGGCATGGGGCCATCAAATTTCACTTTGCATTGGGTAAAGAGTAGATACTGGGTTTGATTCTCCAGAGATAACATATATCTTGCTGCATCGGTATGAACATACACCCTCGCCAAGAGCCACTGGTGCAACCCAAATTTATAGGTCAAATTTGCATATCCAAATGACTTAGGGAAGTATAATCTATACCCACATCATCATGTTTTATGTATTTATTAAATCCTTATGTCTATTTCTACTTCATAAATTATGTTATTTTTAAGTCTTGTATTTCTTGGACTGCATTTTCATATTTAAAATCATAATCTAGTCGTTACATGTGTTTTCATGGTATCTTTGTTATATTTTATTATTTTGTAGATCCATCTGACGATTTAATCTTCAATGCAGATCTGAATACATCCAATGGCTGCTGATGTCCCTTAATCGAGAAGATGCCTAGCCTTTATCCATCGCGGGATTACGATTGATCGTCGCGTGTCCCGGCCCCCTAAAGTCTAAGCAGCAAAGAATGAAGATCAACAGTTAAAATTCAGATATGATCTACGGTCAGCATGATCCCACAAACATAAGATTCTTGTCCTTTATTCATTAAGGGGTTACAGCCGATCGCCATGTGTCCCATGCTCACTAGCAGTTCAAGTGAAGACAGGTTGATCGACGATTAAAGCATGGAAGAGATCTACGACTAGCGTGATTCCGCTATTAGAAACTTGATGATCTTTACTTATTGTGGCATTGCAAGATGGTGAAACATGTACATGGCCCACCAAAGTCTGAGCTTTGTGATCGGTTGTTAAAGGATGGAAGGCATCTATGGTTGGCGCATTCCCTTAATCAAGAGCTGAATACTTTTTACCCATGGCGGGATTGCGAGATCTTGACACATGTCCTTGTTGGCAAAAAAAACTAAATGCTTGGGTGGAAACGTAGACAAGGATTTCTTTATGTCATTTTGTAATATTATAATTATATTTTATATCTCTTAGGGTTTTTTATACTATTTGATACATTGTCGACGTTCTCATGTAGGGTTTCGAATGTGATGAAACATGGATCCATCTGCCAACAAGATAATGTGATCTTCATGAAATACTGAGAAAGATAAAGACATGCAGACTTTCTTAGCAGAATATTCATGAGGATGAAGAATGTTTGAAGATAGTCGACAATGTCGACGATCTGGTTTTTGATACTGAAGTTGTTTGTGATATCTAATATCATGCAGAGTTTATATAGAGCATATAGATGAACATATGGTCGAAGTACCATGATGTTCATAATGCAAAATTATTACTTAATTATCTGAGATGAATCACAAAGGATTTTCTAAGTAACTATTGTTATTATCCTTATGGTCGACAACCATTTCTAACAAGGATGTTAATTACTCCTTAATTGCAACTAATGTTCAGTTATTGATCTTAGGATTAGGTTTTAGTTATCAAGAGACACATCGACATGATGCTTCTATGCATCCCTTGGACTTTATACAAATAGGGATTCCAAGACCATTTGAAAGGGATTTACCATTATTATTGTTCTAGAATTTGATCACAACTGCAAAATGGACTCCAATGTACTATTTTTTCAAAATGAAAAAAAAAGATAAAGTGTTTTCTATCTCACTTGTGGTAAGAAAGTTCAATTCATTTCAGTTAGTCCCTTGCAATTATTGAAGGAATTTTAATTTCTATGCTTGCAATTCTTGTATTGAGATCTTATATGTCTTATATCATTGTTTGATTATCAAGAAGTTAGTGAAAAGTCAATGTTTCCGGCTTCTTGTTCAACTGGTCTCCCAACCGTAGGAGTTAAATTCATTTGAACTAACAAGGATATAAATAGACTTAATATCTTTGCATCTATAGCATTACAATAGTTGATGGTATTGGAATATATACTGTCTTGCAAGATTGTACATAGGATTGAAATTGGATTGACTTTATTGCCCAAGTTGGTATAGGAATTGATCTAATTAATTGCTGGATATAGTCATTTAGTTCATTTTTTAAAGTTGTTGAGATATTCTAGCATTCATTCATTTATACATATATTCAAATCATTCTTGCAATCTCACAAAGCATTTAGTTTTGCAGTTTTATTTTGTATTGATTATAATTTGATTTCTTTCAAGTGTCTTGCCATACTTGAGGGAGAGAAGTTTGAAGTATATCTTATCTACTATAAAAAAACTTGTAAATTGAAGTATAGCTCAAGGTATAGGCTTACCAGCCTTGGTTTTGTAGAGCTAGAATTGCAGAAGGTTCAACCTTTCCTTGGTTGAAACTTGTTAGTTGACCAAATCACTTGGGTTTCCCAGCATTGGATTTGCAAGTTCATAGGAAATCCAATCTGTTGATTTGAGCACAAACAAATTCCACTCCAATGATAAACTTAGGAGTGTTGTCACCAAATATGACTACACCACCATCATATTTAGTTAGCTGAACAAACTTATTTCTATCACCAGTCATATCATGTGAACAACCACTATCTATGATCCATTCAGATTTGTTTTCAATGTGTGAAACTCAGGATTTCTCTTCATGAATAGGTTCATCATCTTTAATTTTAATAAATCCAATTTCATCACAATCCACAACATCATCATCAGACACACCTTCACTATCATAGTAACACTCCTTGTCCATGGAATAATTAGGTCTATAAAACTTAATTTGTGTTTAGGAACCCTTGTAGGACATCTAGATGCAAAATGACATATCTTATTGCATGAAAAACATTTCAGAGGTAAATTTCCTTCAAATTTACCCTTACCTCTCTTTTCTCTTCTTTCAATCAAGGCCACAATTTCATCTAACTTCCTCTCTTCTTCTTGTATTCTTTCCCAATCATCATCATATTCACCAAGCTCTTCACACAAGCCACTTTTGTTGGTGCTCACAAGGCCTGGTAAAGTAATTTTTTCATTATGCACAATCACCTTGAATGTTGATTCTACCTTAGGTAATGAATCTCCCATCTCTATGGCCTCACAGGTAGTTAACTTCGCAATCAACATATCTTTGTTGAATTTTGTCATCAAAGGTATGATCTCTTCTATTGCTTGCACTTTAGTTTTGTAAACATGTGTCAAAGATCTAAGAATCTTTGTGATCACTTCTTCTTCACTGTAGGTGCTTCCAAAGTTTCTAATACCTATATAACCTTAGTAACCCTCTATACATATGTTCTAATATTCTTATCATCTCTCATTCTCAAGATTTCCATCTTTGTCTTCCAATTCTGCAACTTTTCCTACTTAGTAAACTTATCTCCTTCATATAGTGCCTCTAATATTGACCAAATCTTATGTGCAGAATCCAAATCTTTAACCTCTATGAATCCACCTTCAGAGAGCACACTAATCAGTGCTTCTCTTGCAACCATGTTACAAGAAAACAACTTATTTTCATCATTAGTAGCTTTTTCTAATTCATCTTCAGGCTTGATCTACTCATCTTTCTTTGTAATCATCCAGTAGTCAATTTTGAAACATGACAGATGAGCTCTCATCTTGTTCTTCCAACTTTCAAATTTTTTAGGATCAAACTTCATACTTTCCTTCCTATACAACACCATCTTCAGGATCACCTCAAGTTGTTAAGCTTTCTCTCAAAGGACCAAAAGCTCTAATACCAATTGTTAGCAATAATAGACCACCATTACAACTGAGGGGTGGGGGGGAATCAGTTGTATGCCATAAATTTTTTCTTTTATAAACCAAATGAAAAATGCAATATTGAACTTAATAACAACAACACCATAACACAACCAATTATTGTCGAGGAAGCCTTGTTAAGGGAAAAACCCCGGTGGGAATTAGTACCCATAAATACTGTACTAAAAGTATAGTATCCTTGTTAGGAGATTTAGCCTTGTTAAGAGATGATTATTACATACAGTATGCAGTCCCTATTAAAGGATAAACCCTATTAGGAGTCAAGAGAAACACCAGGATCACTGCCTAAAGAAGGTTAAATCCACCTTCAAGACTCATTGTCCGAGATACAGATATACAAAGATATAATATCTTGTGAACTGGTTGATAGCAACTAGCTTTGCTTAAACAGTTCCAATGAAGTTCATCAATCGCTGTCTCTACTCTACATCCAATAGACTTCTCAAATACAAGCTTGCAACTTTGACATCCCTTAATCCATACTTCCTTATCAAGAAATAACTCTCCTTTATACAAGTTTACAATAAGCAATTAGGTTAGCCAATTAAGACTTCCCCAATGCACAAACAATTATATAAGCCCTTTCTAAGATACACATGGTACCTTGAACAAGTAAAAATCATCAAATATAATCTAAGATCTGCAATCCACGCTCTCCATCCATAACACATGCTACATCTCTGAAGTCGGCCCCAAATATGTCTTCTCCAGAACACACGCCATTGCTGACATCACCAAGAGTCCTGTGACCTAAGAATCATAAAAAAAATACTCAACATGTATCCTGACATTCCCCAAGCTTGCATAACATGATATGTGATCACATCCATGTTATCTACAAAACTCAGACAAACACTGCCATAATTCTCTATCACTGTTCTGCAAACAGATTCCACCAAAATAGCTGTAACACATGTCAACGGAACATAAACTAAAGTGACCTTACATATAAGATCCTAGCTTGTCCCTTAATACATATTTGTGATCACATCCTCTGAGAGTCCGTATAGTATCTGTACACTACTGTTAGTCTTGCATGTGCCTGAGACAACCAGTCTGACCTAGACTTCAATTGAACATGTGTTGATATCAATGACAAAACATGAATGCCAACAAATCCAATAGAAGCCAATTCCAACACCCACAACCTTTAAATATTTTCCCCACTAACTGCTACAAGGATGCGACAAACCATTACAGTCATCACAAACATCCAATCGCATGGTCACAAGTCGAATTGACAGTCTTAAAAAATTTCCACGGGGATGCGATAAGAAAATTGTGTTTACCTTTTAACATCTTCAATTATTGACACGTGGCCCACCGTCGCTTCCTCATGGGCTAAAGGTATTAATTGTCTGATCAAGTCACGAGGATGTGACAACACTTTTATCACCACCCACAGATTGCTATGCAGCCTCACAACCACTAGTTGTCATCTGTCTTAACCATCGTAAGGACACAACACAACAACCTCGCAACATCCAGTTGTCCACTCGCAAGCTCGCAACATCTTTTGCTAAAATAACTTAACCTCCACGAGGGTATGCTAAACACTTTAATCACAACTTAAATCACATACAAAAAGAAGGGGTAAGTGTTAGGCTAGGACATAAGATATATATGTCCATAAGAAAAGAGCATGAAATAATGGCCTTGAAATATTTAGATATTAATTCAAAAGAATATCCTAACCATGAACACACCGGGAAAATTAAATATGATGGGTCGACAAATGGACACTTTAACATAGCACCTAAGTATGTTCTCACTCATTCAATATACACATATTTAGGCATCAATATAGGTGTCAATATCGATGCCAATAAAGACGTTACATAGCACCTAAATTTGTGTCGAATACTTCTGCTAGGCACAATGAATGTCATGAGTAGCATTGACCCAATGAATAATGCCTATGTTTCAAAAAAATGGAGGAGAGCTATATTAAAATTGTGTGTGGAAGCAAAATATAGAGTAAAAGAGGGAGCTAATCGTAGGGATTTTTTTTAGTGTGAAGAACATATACGTTGTGTGAAGAATTTTTGAATTTGATCAAATCATAAGGAATTTGTGCAATAAATTATGTAGGTTCATATTTCATATCTCTTGCATATTGGTGGGATTGAGGTCCCACATTCTAAGTAGGTTCTTAGATCTTTGTGTTTAGGGATTGGTTTCTCCCGTAGGCTCGTGACTACAAATTTAATTGGGGATTGGTGTCTTCGGTAGGTTGGTGTCTACTTCATATTGTAAATGCCTTATTTATTCTTGCAAGTGAGTTTTAATTTATATAGCAGATCCAAGCAACAATTCTCACCATGGTTTTTTCCTTTCTAAGTTTCCACATAAATCTAGTGCTCTCATGGGTTGATTTATGTGAGTAGTTTATTAAGTTGTTTTAAAGAAATATTGATGTTTGGTTCTTTAATAATATAGAAAGTTATTAATAGTAATTAATGTTCAATCAAGTTGAAATCTCCATATGCTAATTCACTCCCCCTCTCAATATGTGTGTGTGCAAGTAACATACTCCAACCTCTTTCCAAATCTTAAACTTGTGGAGTGCATGTACAATTGATGAGTTTGTATTAGGTCTGATAGGATTCTTAATTATAATCACTAACTCATAACTTGTGCTAAGAAGATTTTTCTAAGAGTGCATTCTATGATATTGTAGAAGAGTTGGCAAAATTTGAGTTAACCTTATTTACAATCTTTATACTCATGAAATTTGTGGAAGACACAACCATTTGGATTTTGGTGGGAAGACTTCTATAATATGCATACATGGAGTGCATATCTTCTTGCATTGGGCTTTGTGATCTGTTCACACAAAATTCTTTTTTTTTTCTTTGATTTCTAGAAGCATTCATATTATTTTTCTTCACATGAAGCATTTGACCCAACATATTTTTCTTTACATATCAATCTTCTTTTCAAAATTATCTATAAGAACTTTCCCCAAATAAATTTTTTGTTTCTTTTTTCCATATTCAATTATTTTGTCGTTTAAATGATACAAGTACTCATTGATAATAGATGTTGGATCTATTTCTAAATTGCATATGAAAGAATACTCACATGCTATAAAGATCCAACTTTAACACCATTTGTAATGTCTTGTTTGAATTTTTAATATCTCGAAGGAATATTTTGTAATATCCAATCAAGTTTAATTTTAAATTTCTATATAATAATATAAAGCCAAAGCTATAGTTTTTCCAATTGGTATTTATGATAATTAATTAAATTTTCACAATCAAATGTTTCTTTTAAAGATAGCAATCAAATTTGTTGATAAACAAAAAAATTGTTATCAACTTGAAATTTTAATATTGTCTACTAGAATATCAATCAAATTTGAACACTAGTGATTTCTATGTGAAGTCTTTCTTGAGAAATTGTGGGTTCTCATCCTTCAATTCCTATTATGAGGGGTTTCATCCTAAAATTATAGTTCCATGCTCCAAAAGAGCAATAATCATATAATAAAAGATGTATTCTTTGTATGGTGCTTACTTCTCATTGTTTGGTGCCTCTTATATATCGTTTTCCTTAACTAGTCATGATTCTTCAAATACCTCTTAACTTTTGACAACATTAAAATTTAATTTCATATTTAATAACTATTTTGTATTTTATATTTTATTTTTTGATATATATATATA